>JAZGTK010005211.1:0-22884 GCA_036877625.1 Ambastaia sidthimunki
GTGCAGTAAAATACTTCTGAAAAACGCTGTTGAAAATTAAAATCAACACCCAAACCCACATTTCTGAATATTTGCTAGACATCAGTTCTGTGTGTGCACACAGTCCTGGCTGGGTAAATAGGAGAAGGAAAAAAGTGGATGGGACTGATCACCAAGCATTATAACAATCTCACAGCCAATCAACAATAGGTGTTTTCACCAGCTGTTAGTCGTTGCCTATGGTGCACAGCGTTTTTTGGTTTTGAAGGAGGAGAAGTGAAGACGGGTGCATTTGTAGGGTGTCAATTTCAAATATCAATAGTGTTTGTCAGAAATCGTTTACTGCACTTTTAAAGTTTCAAGTAATGCTGTAATGCATCACATAATGCAACCATATAATGCAAGTTTAAGTTGATGACATGGAAGAAAAATAGCAAATTTAAAAACATATACATTAAAAATAACTGCAGGATTTTCTTTTTAACATTGTTGGCTGTAATAGCCCGCAGTGAATTGCATAGTTGTCACGGCTGTAAAGAAGACCGAAGAAGAACAAATCTGTGTGTGAGTTCCCTGCCCAGTTGAAGCATCTACCAAACCTACGCTCTGCCACTTTGGATATGTCATGACCAATAAGTATGAAAAATTGGACTGTTCGCGCCAATCCTGCTCTGTGCCTATGCTCAGAGTCCTTCTGCATTTGTCTAGAGGTGCAAGACCCCTAGCACTCAAAAACCAAAATGTTACCTTAACAAGCACTAAATCAAACACAACTTCTCCCCAGATGGTCCAGCTGCAGGTTCTGCTAAGCTTGCAGGAGCATAGTGTTATTAATCACAACCAGAACCTTTACTTAGATGGTTTATAAGGGTACAACTTTGTTAAACTACGTGGAGTTCTGAAAAAGTGCCAGGCTAATAAACTTTGATTTACAAATTGATAAAATGGATTAATTTACATACAGATTATGTTCATACAGAATAATATTGTGCATTGTGATTATGTGTACAGAGAGAAATTCCTGTACTGCTTAGAAGTTCTTCATTTAAAGCTCATGAGACATGGAGTCACTTAATTTGAGTATCTACTTTGCTTAAGATAGTTTTCCCTAATTTCCTTAGAAGAAATTAAAATATATATACAATGACATTGTTGAAACTGTTGAGGTAAAACCCAGAATATAGAAGAAACATACTACTGAAAATCCTGAGATAAAGGTGTTTTATCAAGCGAAACGTGACTTCAACAAAAGACTCTGTTAGTTCTTCATTTAATCTCACTGCTGTCTCACTGCTGTCAAGATTAAATAACTGTTAACTGATTCAGTTAATAAATTTCCAGTGGTTTTGTTTCATTCTTTTAATTCATTTCTCTCAGACGTCATAGCCTGTCTCTTTTTCTTATGTGTCCTTGTTGTCTGTGTGGCTATCTACCCAATTCAAACCTCTGAAGGACAACACACTCAGAAGTGCAATGAAAGAACTGAGAATCAGAAATGTGAATCAGAAATGTTCACATTAAGTGGCTTTACCTTGGGATTTAAAAAACACCCTATATCCGTTGTCAATAAAAATAATTTGGATTTGTTATCTTGTTCTCTTCTTAAATGGTAAACCCAGCTTAATGTTGACTTCCACCACCCCCTAAAGACTTTAAATATGTTTTACTTGGTGGCTTGACTATCCATATTTCAATAAGGTGTGTTTGTGTCTTCTCCATCCGGAGAGTGAAATCAATATTGCATTAGTCAAACTCTTTAACCCGTGAAGGGGAAACGGACAGCTAAGTCACACAAACCTGTTCCCTTCAGCACCTCTCACGTGATAGCAAAGATACTGCTTAGAAATTGGGTTACAGCCTTTGCTTTTGACATATTGAATGAGAATGACAGATGGACAGAGATAGAGCACAATGCATTTAGGGTATTTGGAATATGTATTGATTTGTTCAGTGACTTGAAATAAGGTTTTTGAATGGGGCAGAGCACCTGGTGTGTGTGTGTGTGTGTTGTGTGTTCTGGAGTTGCGTTAACGTTGCTTTATAAAAGTTTACCATGATAATCATAGTTTATGAACAAAATACTACTAGTGAATCTAGTCATTGTCAATACAACTTGGTAACTAACACTACATTCATAAAAGTACAAATGATTATGAAGCTCTGTGTACACCTGAAGTTCAAAAGAGAAAGTGACGTTCAGGCAAAGTCTTGCACATGTATATATTTCTTTTTCCAAAATGCTAAACTGTATTATTTTAAACCCTTAAAGATTCATCACAAAATGTTTTGGACCTCATTTCACCTTTTTCAAAGCAAATTATAATATAATCAGTAAACAAGGCTTGAGAGCTTTTAATATTGTTTGAAGAAGATTCCACAAAAATGAATAAACATGTTCTATTGGCAGAAACCATGGTTGCCATTTGGTATTTGAATGCCTGTGCTATGGGGCTATTTAAGTTAGCAGTGCATAAGGCATGTCTTGTGTGTTTGGTGTGTTTAGACGCCATGTGTGTGTGCTGTGTTTGGCCGGTTGGCAGGTGATAAAGACTGAGTGGCCAGATAGGGGATGAAAGCTGTGCAGGTGTTTGGCTGTGAATGGACAGGGAGCCTCTCCAGCCCCCTGGCATTTCTAATGAAACCAAACGGATGCATGCATGCCTGTTTGTGTGTATCTGGTCTTTGAAGCCACAGGACAAAGACTAACCTTTAACTCGAGGTGGCTTGCTCCTAATGCTGGTCTCAGTCTCTCTTACTGAAGTCACAGGGAACAGTATTCTTCAGATCTGGAAATTAAAGGACACAGGGAAAGCAAAATTAATGTATAACATTTGACCAATTTTATCATGAAGAAAATTCTGGAATTGATCAAAAATCTCATGTTAGTCCACTCAGCAGCCATCTTGGTAATATTTCCAGTCATGCAAATTTAAGTGAGATTACAATTTCCAAAAATGGTTGACAAGCTTATGTTATAATAGCATTTATGAAATCACTAATAAAATCTGACAAAACTGTGTTTTTAACATTGGTCCAACTGACAAAAAGATGGGCACACGACGACACAATTTTCACAAATTTGCATTTTTTATATATTTTACATGGAGACAGCAACAGTGTTGTTTTCAGAAACTTGCACTTTAAAACACATTTTTCAAAGCTTGCAATTTCAGGCCCTCAAAAGGCTGTTGTCATGATAAAAAAACGAAATGAACAACCAAAATGCCAACCAAACAACCAAAAAAGTATTGTGTAATGTGCCCTTAGTTTTCTACAGCTTGCAGGTCAAGCATTGTGATTTTACACAGAAATGATTTATGAATGGTCCATCACTTTTGTATGCTGTCTCCGATTCCATAAAAAGTGATTCAAGAATGTGTCACGATATGGTTTAAGTCCTTCTTAACCTGAAAATAATCAAAGCAGAAATAGCCAGCAGAAGACCAAAAGCCATTCTCATGGCTCAATCAATAGACTCAAATGCAAGCATTAAGAAATAACCTATAAAGCCAGTGTCATTTCCTCCTGTTGATTTTCCAATCAGCAGGGTAATCTAACTCTCTCAGTGGGGAAGGAGAGTTCGGTATTGACAGGTTGGTTTCACAGCTGACGTTGTGCACGTTCATTTGCGAGCTGGTGGAACTGTGTAATGTGCTGTTGAAGCAGGACAAAGAGCAGTTGGGGATCTCCACACCATAGCACTCCCTGTCACTGGGACGTGAGCTGGAAATTGCTGCCCATAGTGCAGGAACAAGAACAGAATAACTACTCTGGCAATTCTTAAAGGGACAGTTCAATCAAAATGGAACTGTTATTTTTTGCAAGATAAATTCATTGTGACCATTGCTCCAAAGGACGAAAAGGCACGATAAAATGGCATACAACTTTTGCAGTTGATAGCTTATATAAAGTTATATGGTAGCTTCATGTTTAAATCAGTTAGTCTCTGAAATGTTTTTTCCCTAAGCAAGCTGTTAACTACATTAGGATAATTGAATCTGTGAAGTTGAACTTGAACTTTGGTTAAGTTGAACCAGGCCAGTCTAGTACATGAACAAAGAACTGAACTTGTCGTGAAATATTGTCAAATCTGGAATTCAGCTCAATGAGTGTGTGTGTGTTATTGTGATAGTATGTATTATGTGATATATAATTAAATATATATGACATATATAACATGTACAGTAACACCATATAGATTTGGAGAAATATCTGGGTGAGTAAATAATGACAGAATTGTCTTTTTTAGAGCAATTAGACCAATGAATTTATGTGTAAAAACAACACGCATTAAGCATCTCCAAAACTGCAAAGTATTTTTGGAGCACACTTTTGGCTAATCCTAGGATGAATTGTGCTATTTAGCAGACAACATGTGGCTGCCAGGCAGAGCAGATTGTTAGGAGACTATTTAAAGTAATCATATGGGCAAGCTCACACAGGCTTTATTGTTGTCTTCTTTTTAATTTAAAAATAAAAAAGTGATTTGTCTTTGTCAAAATAATGAAGCCCAGTTATTGATAACATGGTGCGCTCTCTGCTGAAGCAAATACAGGAACGAAACTTAGAGAGAGGGTGGAAAAAAAGAGACAACGCGGAAGAGGGATAAACTGAGTTTCTCATCCATATCCTCTCATCCTCTCTCCTCCGAGGCTCTTTATCTGAGCTTTGATGCACAGATTAAAAGCTATTACTTTAGACTGGCAGGTGTTGAAAGGCAAGTGCATGCATAGACAATCACATGTGAAAACGAAAACAATGGCTCTTTATAGAGAATCCAGCCTTTTATCAGTTACATAAATAAAACCTTGCTGGCATAGGTGACAAAAATGCCAAGGTCTGTAAAATCCTTTCCTTCCAATCAACATAAAGCACTTTATTTAACTTCCCAGCATTGTGTAAAATGGTTTCAAATGGACTTGAACTGATTAAACCTCCTTACACTTAAAAACACATAAAAAATAAACGTAACAAACAAGAAAAAAAACGGGAAAGATTTGGAACAATATCCATACTTTATAAATAAAAAAAGATCTGTGTATCGATATCACTGTTGTTTACCCGCGGCCTGTGGTTTGCTTTAGATATCACCTGTCCCATTTGGCTGGCTGTGGTCATGTTCCAGCTTTGAGTCCATTAGAGTTGCTTTGAAACTACTTATGTGAGGTCTGAACCACTGCCAGAACGAACAGCTGCTTCGGCGTGTAAATCACCCAGTATAATGCAGAGGCTGTAAGCATGAGAATGCCCAGCCTCCCTGCCCACCAATAAATGACGCGCCAGCAATTTGACAGCTCCTGCCGGCAAGCCCTAAGCCAGACGACACAAGGAGGACAGTGACAGTCTTGGTTACCTGTTTGTCTGCTGTGTACCTCAGCACATACTTTATTACTCTTACATATTTTCCCCTATCTGTCAAGGCTGTCTTATCACTCACTGTCTTGCCTCCCTTTAGTTTTTCTTCATTGTTTTCATTTGAAAAACATTTGTGTCCTCAAAGACATTCTTTGCTATTTGATGAGATGAGTATAAGAGATACCAATGGTAATTTTGGCAACAATTTTTTTATGAAGTTTTAGATTTCTGAAATTAGTCACATTTTAGTCTTTGAATATTGTCTGAGTAACTGCTAATGTGAAGTTCAAAAACAACACGATCAAAAACAGCTTTGTCTTGTTGATCTTTAAAGGATCATGTTTCATTACCTGAATGTTATTGGATCATTGTGCACCATACACATCCCTTACAAACTCAACATGGTTGCATGCATGCTAACAATTTGACATCATATCCTAGTAACAAAAATATTTTGAAAAAACTGAATATTATGTTGTTTCTGGTTTGCAATTTCTGTAAACTCTGAATACGGGTCTTTATTTCTTGCTTGTTTCTTAAAAATATTCAATTTTGGTTGTATGATTTCTGCCTAGCGGATAACAAAATGAGAAAAAATATTCCTAAAGTTACCCTGAAGCAAGAAAGTTATATTTAAGAAACATTTTAATAGAGACTCAAGGTCTTGTGATTGGGCACACTAAGTAACCACCTAGCAGCCACTCAGTACACTGTAGCAACTGAACAGTAACGCAATAACAAACCACTCAACGCCTTATCAAACACTTCCACCCACCATACCCTAGCACTGTGGTAAGTTGTGCACATATTGAAGTCTTCATCAAACAAAGTAACACCATGATTAACATATCCTGTTTTGTACCATCTTCTACAACTGTTCCAGAATAGCTGAAAAGGTCAATGATTTTAAAATAACTGAAGAGCCAGTGCAGAATTTGCAGCCAGAACCTGTTAACATGCTATCATGAGGCCACCCAGTGCAACTCCTGCAGATGGCACCGTGACGTGTTTCATATCCATGCGTTTCAGGACAGACAAAAAGGGATTAAATGCGATTCATGTCATTTAATTGCTTTCAAGTCCCAATATGTAGCAACAAGCAAAGGACAAGGAAACAACATCTCTGTGGCTTTTGATTAAAAGCTGTGTAAGATCTTTGGTGTGTATGACAGCAGAGATATTGTTATTGTAATGCATTTTGAGCTTTGAGCGGAACAACACCCTGACCCATGTGACTTCCCACTGCCAATTGTGACAAGCACCCATTTGATGATTATCCAGGCAGACACCCAAGACCCAGTTATGTCTATTTGCGTGCATGTATGCTCATGTAGTACACGGTCACATCTTAAACAATTTTCTAGAGATTGTTTCATCAGCATTAGGATTTCAACCCATTTGATTTGAGTAGACCATGATCAAGGCAAAACCTGGTAAGCTGTCTGTGTAGATTGCACAGGTCCTCTTTACAGAATTCATTATTTGCAGAGAAGGCAACCCATACTGCAATGAGGTCATTTAAAATGCACCAAACACGGAAAAGAGAGAAATTTCAAACAATGACATAAATAGTTGCAATGCTTATCTTATGAGTTTAGTTTTGATTTAAGTCTCCCATGTTCTTCAGATAAGGAATATTATTAGTGTGGTATGCGTTCAGTAGCTTTATGTCCTACTGCATGTGTGTTTTAGATGAATCACTTACAAGGTCCATTTTGGTTAGAATGTTGCTTATTTAGACAACTGACAGCAAGGCAAATTACCCTTGGGCCTTTTTGGCCCAGTTTTACTGTTATACTGACAACTTGACAGTGGAAATGCATATTCTTTTATCATTGTAGAGATTCTAATACTTTAAGTGATATTGATATTATTGTCACTAAATTCAAAATCACCCAAAATATTGCCTTGAAGTCTGCACTCATTAGACAAAATCCCACAGCAAAATGCTGAGGTACAGCTGGAGAATCTGCTAAAAGAAACAGATCATTATGTTTAGAAATAGCATGGGCAGTTTTCACCCTGGAGTGGAGCAGAGCAGGTTGTCAGAGCAATGATGAGGGTGTGATTGTCAGATGAGCGGTGTGCACTGGCCCTGGCACATGCTGCAATCACTACAGAATAGCTGGCTAACAGCTTCTGAAATGATCAGGAACCATCCCTCCCTCCCAGACTTCCAAAGCCTGCGTCCAAAGAGCGAGACCTTCACAGCTGGAGGGAGACCAGAATCGGCCATCTGCCTCGTCTGTGCACGACAAATTATGCCGAGGTGACCTCCACGATGACGTAGCAATGTACACAAACGCTGTTAGGAATGTGCTCTGTGTGATTCATCAATTGTCTTTTGAATCTGAACCTTGTCTTCAATCTTCTGAAAGAGCCTGATGGGCTAGAAAGTAATAAATTAATCCGTGACTTGCTAGAGTATTCATGGTTAGAAGATTCAGAAGACTTCTTTTCTCGCATTGTTCCCAACATTCATCTCCAGCTATTTGATGGTCCGATATTGGAACACAAAGACAGCTCATTTAGAAGAATGTGTCACTCCTGCTGCTTTCCATCAAGACATTTTTATTCTCTGACTTGAGATACTCTTCATGTGCTGTCAACCAATAGCAACCCGTCCCATTTCTCCCCAGTGCCACTCTCATGAGACAAGATTTTCTGGCTTCAGTAAAATGCCACTCCCAAAATCCCTTACCCTGTGCTCACTGTGGCCTTTCATTTCAAACAGAGTGTGTACGTGTTTGTGTGTGGCCACAGTGAAATAAATTCACTGAATAGTGAGTGCTTTGATGGAGGAATAGGTGACAAATAAGAACAGTGAGGTGCCTTTTATTGTCGTGTTGAGTCTCTCCATTTCTCTTCTTTTTATATGGCTTTTTAAATCTGTTTTCTCCTCAAGGCTGCCCTCCCCTTCCTTCTTTGACGTGCCGCTGTGCTAGAATCATAAGTCTGGAGAAGAGACATGCCGCACCCAGTTAAGAAGTGATTTCTGTAGCGGCCGTGGCGTGCCTGGATTACTTATCCCGTTGTGACACATTTGCCATCCTCTGGCTCTCTGCTGTAATGGTGGCTCCTGGAGTGAGTAATTATAAACCCAAATGTTAGTGTTAAATTGCGACCTCGTGGCACAGCTTCGGAAGCTGCTATTCCGTGTTTACAATTAATAAGACAGGACTGTCTCTGGTAATCAACTAAAAGATTCCCTGCCTTTGAAGGTGACAAATACTCTCTATCCCTCTCTCTAATCATAAATGTCTAACACACATACTCTGTTCCAAAACAGAGGCAGGTTTTCAAAACCATAAGCACGCTCTCAACGCGATGGCTGTTTCATAAAGCAGGAAACTTATTTATGCTGTCTAATCAGATACATCCTTTGCTGAGAAGGCAATCCCAGAATGCACTGCAACAAGCTCAAAGTATATTACATTTAAAAAATAAACCCAATTAAAATATTCTATAAGGGATAGTTGATCCAAAAATAAAAAAATCTTCCTTTATTTACTCACCCTCACGTCATTCCAAATCTGAATGACTTTTTGGCTTCTGAGGAACACAAATGAAGATTTTTTACACAAATGAAGTACGTTGGTAACCAAAAAAAAGTGGCACACATTGAACTCAAAACACAAAACCATTGAGACATTTGTGTTTCACCGGTTTAAAATGACACAAGCGTCAGTAAATGATGCAAGACATTTTTAAAGAATGTTTAGTGCATAAGATATATTTTTATAAGTAATGCGTTGGTAATTTAGCTGCATGCCAAAATCAAGCTATTGAAATCCATTGTGAGTAAACTATGAGTAAATGTTATTTGTGTGGCATAGAAATTTGTTGAAAAATGCCATCACAGCAGACAGCTGCTTATGTAGGCAGTAGACATTTTACTGTGAATGTTCTTGTAAGAAAAGAAGAAAACAACATATGTAGCCCTGATGTTAACCGTTAAAGTTTTTAAACAGCAAAATTCGCACTACATTTAGTGCCCAGGTGTTTTTCTTCTTGGCTCACAGAAAACCTTTTGTGTCAAGCTTTTAGGGCAACAATGAATAAAAACTAAAGAAAACTAAAAACTATGAATAAAAAACTAGTGAATCCATTAAGCCATGTACCCAATATGTAAAAACGTAATGGAAAAACTTTGATTTGAAAATGAGTCATTCATCTTCGTGTCATTATAATAATCTAACTGGCCTTTCAATAGCTTTGTCCTTCACAAACTTTTCCAGAAAAGAAATATTATGTTGCTACTTATGATTCAGCCTTGTGTGACCATACTGTGTCTTTTCAAGAGAGCTTGTGTTCTGCTCTTCATCAGACTTGAGATAGTGGACCATCTCTATACAAGCTCCATTTGTTTGAAGTGCAGAACCACTGCCATTGCAGTATTGCCCAAGCAGTCTTTCATTCTGGAGAAGGTCTCTGTCCTCTATTGGCCTAAATAAATAGGATTTTACCCTGATAAAGATATGCACCATGTCTAGCGAGGAGTTATTCTTAATCGAGTGGAGGGCTAGAAACTTCAGCAATGGCTGATCGTGACATGTACACCAGGTATCAACAATTTAACCATTAGTGTGTTCATAGAGATTACTGGTAAACAGTACCTTCACACAAAAGTGCTGAAAATGGGAAAGCTCCTAATATGTGTGGGAGGTGAAACAAAAACCAGAGGAAAAGGTGCACTGAAAATGGAGCACTGCTGTAAAAGCAGGGTACATTTCTCCGTGAGTTACAAGACCCAGTGAAATGTGTCACTGATTTAATACTCAGCCACATCCATTAAGGACAAATGAATGCTTTCCTGCAAGAGACTAGCAGCGGAGACTTATAAACGGAGTGCAACCAAATGAATGATGTGTTTAGAAAACTCTCACTAACAATTATAAGCCTGGGAGAAGATAAAATTGAGAAAGACATACCTTGCATCTATCGCTGCTTGGTTAAGATCTTAGTCATTAGCCCTTGGAAGTTTTCTTGTTTATCTCTAGCTAAATCTGCAGAAACAACTATAAGTAGAAAATTCATAGGTAGACTTTCTGAAGTGCAAATACAATGATTCCATTGAAACATTGTCAAATTCTGACTCATTCAATGAAACGAGTTTGCAACAGTATTGCAAGCAGAACTGTAAAGAGTGTCTCTCTGTAATGAGACCAGCCTGGGTGGAAAGGAAAGAGTACTGGAAACGGACTGGGTAATGTAACCATTTCCAAAGCTCCTGGCAGGAGGTTTACCAGGGAGATGATTACTCCAACCTACCACATAACTCCCATTGTTATTGCCAAAGCAACCAAAGCTTTGCAGGATCAACAATTTAGTTTAATCACGTTTGGGGGCTGTATTTCCTGCCCAAATGCTCTGACCCACCACACCCACCACCTACCCCAACATGGCTTCACTGGGTCACCATTTTGTCACAGAAACAGCAGCATTATATCTAAATCAGATTTCTTTCTTAGGACTTGACAGGCGGTACAAAGAAGATTAAGCAGGATGGTGTCAAATAATCTCTGGTGAACTGGTTGCCTGGCAAAGGGTGTCAGTTGTTCGGGGAGACAAGCTTTATGCTTCACTAGATCTGGGCTGCCTGACGGTGGGCTCTGTCATGTCCAAAAATGGCAGACTCTCGTTGTCAACCTACAACCTATTTTTCTTGTTCCTGCAGAGGCTCCTTAGATTTAACTTTTAAAATATCATAAAGTCAGTCTTATTCTACAATACATATGGACCTACAGAGAATGCCCAGCAGTTGATACGTATGGTTGGTAAAACAATATATATGATATGTATTTGGGGGGAAATAAAGTTTGAATGCTGATTAAATATGACTGTAGTCAGAACTGAATTCCATTTTCAGTGAAATAGAAAGTAAACAAAAAGAAAGTGAAAAGCAGCCTGAAAGACTTCAGAACCTGAAGACCTCAACTTCAGAAAAGAAGAGGTTTTAGGTTCAAGATTACCAGCTCTTTCACAGTTGTGTCCTTTTATAAAAGATATGTAAATGAAGTACAGCAGGAGTCGGCCGCTTCCAACAATGTTTTTCTCACTCGTTTCATCTTAAGCGATCATTATCCATGGGTTTGAGGAGAAAAGGGCTCAGCTGCACGGCCAATTTCACAGCCAATTCACAAGCTCTCCTCGTTTACACAAATGAGGAGCCGTACATCACATTAACATTTTATGAAATTTGATGGCATCACCAATTCTCGATGCATAAATAGCTGACTGAGATCAATTTGCCGCAAAATGAAAAAATCAACCGACAATACAGAAAACTTCACAGACTGAACTAAAATGCTGATCAGAATTCTGCTGATAAAGTCAGTCAGAGAAGATTTAGTAACAGACTAGTGCATGGTACACTGGTAGCCTTAGAATGTTTCCTTTTTTACTAACGACAGGAAAGTAATTTCAGGTGTGATATAAAGTTAATCATTATTTTAAATGTTTCCACAGAATAAAGAGCCTTCAGGTGGTAATGATCAATACTTGGAAAATAGAACGTGCTTGTGCGTTAGGCACTATAGCAAGGTAGTATAATGTGTTAACTATGGTATAACTTTAAAGTGCTCTGCTGATCATAATGGGTCTTCTAGGTCCAACGCAGGTGTCAAACAGATGCCTACATGTATGTGAGAGAGCATAATGACTCTGTGTGCAAATTTGTGTGCAAAAATAGTTGAGTGTTTCCACTAAAGCATCTGTGTATGTGTGTGGGTAAGCCTTTCCAATTATGGAAGTAAGGAGGTCTCCATGGCAACGGCAAGGATGGACCCATACTGAACATGCATACCACGAGTGGCATCGCTTAGCTGGGAGCTAGCAGTGTCATTTTCCACCTCAGTGCCTGATTGGAGGAGACCACTGATGGGGAGGTTGGTGTGAATGGCCCACAGGAGAATGACATACAATGATTCTGTGTCTTATCTATACATGCATCTGTTTTTTCCTCTTAATGCAAAAGTGCCAGTATCATCAAACATTACAGCAGAAAAACAAGATCTGAACAAACCATTTTGATATTTATTATCACCTTTTATTAGTGTTCTTGACCAGTAAGATCAGAACCATACACTTGCCATTATGCTTAAACCCAATTTCCACCAAATAACAACAGCAGGACCTTAACTACTGTATATCATATCAAAAAGAGTGACACTATAAAAAACGTATAAAAATCATCAAACCCTTGGCACCATAGCTTAATGTTTTAGTGCATACAATTTTACAGACAAGGCTTAAGTCTCAAATTAAAATGCATGTTTGAGCTGTCTTAACTAAAAGCAAATTGCACTGACATATCTTAATATACATTAGTGTCATGGTTTTATCTAAAGATGTTTTATGTATATGCTATTAAGTATATGCTAACCGCTAGGCAATTAATCAGGTATTGTAGACCTCCTTATGAGTAAGAAAACAAAAAAATGAGATATCTATCAAAAAATCAATGAAGAAAATAAAGTTTCTAGTTACATACTGTCTAGTTGCATACTATATGTGTAGCTCAGCTTGTAGGGCATTGTGTTGGCAGCGCAAACTTAATGCACTTAAGTCGCTTTAAATAAAACGTCTGCCAAATGCATAAATGTAATTTCTATACTCTTGCATGTCAACATTAATAAATGTAACATTAACATTAGCATGTCAATTTAATATTTTATTAATACTATTTTAAAACTTACTATTAATTATTATATTTTTTTTGTATTTTTTAATTATTATTTAATAATATTTTATTTTTGTAAACAATGATACTTAAAGAAAGCTAAAACCTCCACTATGTGTTCTGAGCTATAACACCTTTAGATCCTTTTGTGGCACAAAACAACTTTTCTACTCCATTATCGTAAGCATCCCACTTGCTCTCATTTAAGAAGGTCAAGCAAACTCTTATTGAATTCATGCACACTAATGTATAGATATTGTGTGCCTACACTGACTTATTGCAGGCAGTACTAACCCTTCACAATATACAACACCAACACAACCGGCTGATCAACGTTATAGATTTTTATACATTGAGAATCAGATTACTGTCCCCACCTTGTTCAGGTGGTTTTTCTCTCAGTCTCTCCAAGGGAAGGATAAAAGCAAACCTAGGCCCACTAAAAGCTTCATTCTGGGGCCTGGGTGCGTTACTGAGACTTTCATGTGTACCCTTATGCTGGTGGTCGTTATAGAGAGTGGATGCCCTGCAGATACCTGTATTCTTTTCATCTCTAAATGCAGGCCTTCACAGGGGTGCCTGCATGCTGTCTTACCAATTGGGGGCCTGGAGAGAGGCAGTTTGTGCTGATTGAGCGGCACGCTTTGAGTAAAAAGACACAGGGGCTTGCAGCACACTGTGAAGTATCTAAGGTGAACATAAAACAGTATGCACAGGGCACAATGGAGTAAAACCCAGTTACAAGTGGTCAAGTCCCCCTTGGAATGATATACCCATACATCCAGAGTGTGTGCTTTAGTGTGCTTGTGAAAGATTTACCCGGGCTTATTTACTTCCTGCTGAGACCCTGTCCTTTGACGAGGACTGTTTGGCTCAGCAGGTCTTTTCACAAATCAAGTAGACTAAGACAACCTTCTATGATGCGAGACGGTTGTAGCATTTCTCATTTTTTCTAAATAAACAACATGTTGATGTGTGCAGTATATAAGATTATACATAGCTACGTGGTTATTAAATAAATACACAAGTTTAATTATGACGGTGCGTGAGAAGAACAAGACTGCGGACTGATACGAGTGACATGAAGCTAACAAAGCTATTTAGGAAATTGGTTGCTTGGAACAAACTATATTGTTTAGTAAACAAAAAATGACCATTGGTCACACATATCAGGTCATAATTAAGCAATACCACACAAGCAAAAGCAATGAATATCAGCTACATTAAGGACAACAGCATTATCGGTGTGTTAACAGCAAACAATAATTACTCTTAATTTTGAACAACAGACAATTTAAGGCCAGTCTGTTTTCGTTCTGCTAATGAAAGTAGTGCTAAATGAAGTCAAAGCAGAAACATCCGTTGCATGTCACCGAGCAACCCACTGCTTGAAACGCAACAATCAGATTGATAGAAACAGTGAAGCATTTCAGTTGTTATACTTAATATCATCACTCTTTAATTAGAAAAGTGTGTCATGGCTAGCTGTTTTATAAGCGATAACTGTATCCAGACGGTTCAGATTTTGTGTCTACCCAATATTCACTGTAGCTTTTATTCTGAGTTTTTCCTGATATAATGCCTGGAACATTCTCTCTCTCTCTTTCTCTCTCTCTCTCTATCTATCTCGTTCTGTTCCAGCTGGCTCACACTAAAAACAGGATGATGCTAGAATGCTTTCTTCAGCTGCTCTGGGGTGATGGTATGACCTGGACATTGTAATGTGCCCCAGGGCAAAGAGCCAATGCATAAAGGGGTTGACATTTCCAATATGCTACTCCCTTTGGGAGAGGAAGAGGAGCAGGGAGGCGAAGATGAGACCAAGAGAAAGCCAGAGGAACTGATGGAAAGATATAGGGGATAATGAGATTGTGTGAGAGGCCATGCATCTTTTAAAGCTTTTCTGTGTTTTTTTCTTTTTTTGCAGTTTAAACCCTATAATATTGTCTGACTGTTTATTTGGCTTCTATCACACAAATGATAATATTCTGTAATTCCATTATTGGCTCTGTGGCAACGTCTCACATTATCTCCTTGTCGTCTCCTCTCAACATTCTTTGCCATTGTTTTTGAAGGTGTGAAAAGCTGTGATAATCAGAAATAACTACACATTTCAAAGTAGCTATTTTGTTACTTAGCAACCTCTTTTAAGTCCGCTATCATAACTCAGTGCTAATGATGACGTTTACTGCTACATATGAAAGAATCATAGATTACGTCTACCTACTGCTATGCTCCAATGAACTAAGCTAATCAATGTATAAATAAGGCCAAATCAGCCCCTTACAAGTTTATGAAACCATTACAAGAAACAAGCCTATTTATCAAGCTCCTTCAAGGGTTTATGGTACCCATATGTTGATGGTAATGTAACATTCGTGAATTGTACAGCCATGATAATTGCATTTCTCTGATGTTGTTCTACTTGCAGCCTAGGTTCTATGGCTGAGTTGTCTGAGGTTCTGGAGCTCTTGTAGAACATTTGTACATGGCTCACATTGAGCAAGAGGAACAGAAATACAAAGAATAAATGCAGGACAAAACACAAGGGCCCTACCATTTTTGATAACCCTGACAGCTGTGTGAAACCAGAAAGGTAGCAAGACACATCTAACACAGTAACATTTCAGAGAATGAAGGCACTTTGTGGGCTTATCTACAACTAGGTAATATCATGAGCAAAACTGCATACCATGGCTCCAGCCTTGTATTTAATACAGCTGAATGATTATTGGCATAATATTGCTTTTGCAACACTTCTATGTCCAAGACATTATTATTGTATTATATAGACATTTTAGAAACAATATGACTAGTTACTGTATATTTTTGATACTGTAAAAAAAACAAATGCAAAACAGGACCAACTGTTGTTTAATACGGTTTGTGTCAATAAAACATAAAGCTACTTTTCCAAGGTGTTATTTATCCTTACACTTAAGGATAAATAACACTTAAGGATAAAATTTGATTTTTGTTTTATTTTAACAAATATAGTCTTAACTATTGACCCTTAACCAAAGGGATATCCTTAAATCAAAAGGGTGGGTGGGAGGGTAGCTATGAAGGCTTGATTCCATAAATGTGTACAGATAAGGAAAGATGGCAGACGGATTGTCTGTGTTTGAACACAGACTTCCAGAATTACACTCACATGTTCAATTTAAAACCAACTGTGAGTCAAAGCAGCATTTAATAAGCATCTGGGCTTTTTGGCTCTGACTGCTGTAGGCCAACCTGAGAAAAATCCCTCTTTCCACTGAATGGAGATCATGGTGTTACTGTACCACAGACAGCAAAGACCATCTTTGGAAGTTACATTTATTACACATTGTAACAAATTACGAGATTATTTTGAACACTTTTATTGTTATTTGCCATTACTGTTGTTAAAAGTACAGTGTAACATTAACTGCTATTACATTACTGCAAAAAATTATTGGCAAGTGTTCAGAAAGGCTGCATTACTTACAGCAGTAGCCTTGGCTAAATAACAATGAGAGTATTGGTTAACATTAACCAGTAGCCTGTGTGGCCTAGATGATGCCAACCAAAAAGACAAGTTGTTTCCGGGGCAGAGGAAGACACTAGATTTTAATAAAAAATTATGAAGCCAGCTTTTTAAATTTTAGCAATAAAGTACATTGGTACCACAAACAAATTATAAAGTAAATAGGGTTAAAATTTCTTTTCGACTTTGAATTTCTCTTATAGACACTGTAAATATTATGCTAAGTGCATATTAACATAGGATAAATATGTCATCATGTAAGAACAATAGGAAGTAGATTATAGTCGAAAAGTCTTATTTCTGTATTGTGAGTTAAGACAACATTCCCTCAACACCAATGGAGTCTATGAATATTTTCCTAGAATTGCCCAGCTCTGATTGCTAAGAGTGGGTTTAAGAGGCATTAGTGTGTGATTGAGTTCACCCCATGCAATGTTTAAATATTTCTCTGCCCGATTAAGTTTGCTGAACACACAATTTGTGTGCAATTAGCAAAGCCGTCAGCGCACAGTATCTTGAATCTGACAAGTCGCTCTTATTCTTGTTAAAAAAAATAACAAAACCTAGCTGCTTCAATTTTATGCAATATCAAGTACCATTAAAGACAGAAAAAAACAAGATGGCTGCCACCTGAGTTAAGTACATGCTGGGCAAATTCCAAACTATATTTTTTGTGCTCTTAAAGGGCATTGCAGGATAAACTCCTTCAAGAAGCACCCTACAAAATGGCCATTAACAAGTCAAAAATATCATAATTACAGTTACGAGCACAAGAATGACTCAGGTGATCTTATTATTATTACTGGAACATTCTGAATTCTCAATGATAACAGTTAAAAGCAGTAAGGTTTAAAGTTGCTCACATGAAATATGGTGAAAAGCAACTCTGCAGTAAATGGTTGTCAATAATATAATTTAAGTTTCAGTGCTGCCTTACAGTGGGAGTGAAACCAGTGGATTTGTTAAAAGACATTTACAGTGAATTGGTTGTTTTGACAGACAAGCTTGACTGTGTTTGCTTGTGTTGCCATCATATGGCTATATAGTTCAGATCTCTGTGAGACCTGTGAAACTTATTCTGATAGAAAACCTTATATATGGGGTAGTATAAAGGTGTGTGTATAATAAAATATGATCATATTTAAGCACATACTTTATTCCTCAACACAACACCTGCACTGCATGTTAAATGACAGGAAAACGATTTACAACACACATTCTCACACACGGCAATCCTTTTTGTCTGCACAAATCCGGTTATTTTTGCGTGTCTTACGTGATTTTGAACATTTTACACTAACCAAATGTTACTTCACATTAACACCGCACGGCTCTGAAAGCGCACAGAACACGCAAGGGTGTGTGTGAGTCACCGCTGATCTTAGCTCAATTTGAGAAAAAATCCTGCCCTAGATATTTCATACAGTTCAACAACAGATTAAGATGCACTTGCTTTGATCCCTCTAATGCAACATCCAGAAATATCTGAGCCGTGCCACCGTGTATAAAATGATTTGGTTGCAATGGGCATAGGTCAACTTGCTGCATGGGTCGACTCTCTCGTTTTTCTCCTCCCTTGAGGATCTTCAATGCTTTTTGCACCTGCCTTGAAGCAAATGAGAGCTACAGCTCTGCAGGTGTGAAAGAGGTAAAGAATAGTGGTAAGCTTCTTTGAAGCTGAAAAGGCACTATATAAAGAAGAGGACAGATACGTACACATACTGGTCTGGGTGAAAACAATAGCCGGCAATTTTTACTCTATTTCACAATATAAATATAGAAATAAAAAAAAATATAAAACCTTAATGAAATATAAATGTTCAGGAGGCATTATTGTTGTATTAGTACATATTTTCTTAAATCATGAATAACATACCCATAACACTTTAATTGCACTGGACAAAAAATGTAATTGGATTTGATTTAGGCGTGTCTGTGACAGACAGTAGTCTACAGTGGAGCTGAGATGATGGGCAGCTCTGAAGATCAATGCAAGCATCCGACTTCAAAGACCCTGGAGGCTTGTTGGCATTCATCGTGACCAACTCACAACGCAGCAGCCATGGCGCATTGAAGAGGATGAAAACAACCTGAGTCACATGCTGCTTGAGCTATGTGCAAGTTTTTAACCCTGATGTTCTGTTGCGACCAAGATCATTTTAATATCCTAAAAACTGGGAAGAATGTGCAATATATATTTGTCTATTTTTGGAATGTTTTTTTTCTTATTTTGTTACTGATTATTTTCTACTTAAGCACACTCTGAATTTTTGCTTTCTGAATGCACCCTTTTTGTTTGATTCTTGCTCAATAGTTTAAAAACCAAAATAAACTTTTCACTGAAGTATTCAAATTATTCTTTTCCAAAGGAAAGTAGTCAAATCAATCTCAACAGAACACACATTCCTTAAATTACCAAACTCAAGCTTACCAGACCTAATTGTATTCAAAGTATATGTGCTTTTTTGATTTATACACCCTGTCCACATAATCAGCAACCCTGGGCATTCTGTAATTGCAGAAGGGATGGGAATTTCCCGCTCTATTAGTCTTCATTTTGTTTAAGTGGCAAAATGCCGTTGCTTGTGATTCAGGATAAATTTCATCCTGTCTTGTTTTCAAATGGTAGGAGCTTTCATATGCTGATAGTCAAGGTGCCACTCACCTTTATCTGCCTGAGAATTCTTATTTGTGGGCACGCAGTGGAGTACATTGTCTCTGATGTTTAGGCAGATTGTGCTGGACTCCTGCCTTCCCACGGGCAATTTGCAGTGTTTGTTTTTCTCTCTGCAAAGGTCTGACTGAAATGTGTTGCCACTGCTTCCTTAAACGGCACGGACAGGTTATCATGGGAAAACCCAGCCTCTGATTCTGGTAATATCTGAGGGTGATGCTTGTGGGTTTGTGTATGTTATCTAACACAAGGGTTTAAACTTTTTAATGCCAATGATCCCCATACACTATATCTCTTGCAAAGGACCCCTTTTAGATACAAAGTCGGCTATATAGTTTCTTGTATAAAAACCAAATTTTTGTGCCCTCTGAACTAAAATTACTAAAATTAACTAAATAAAAAAGTCGGCTATATAGTTTCTTGTATAAAAACCCAATTGTGCCCTCTGAACTAAAATTAACTACATAAATTGGCTTTTATTTGTCATTCAACTGAAGCCAAAAATATGTATTAAAATTCAGTCTTGAAAATGTGTAATTTGTATTAAGTTAACAGCATTTTATTTCAATCCATTTTTAAAACACTAAACACTTCTAATTCAATTTAAAATGTATTTGTATAGCCCCTCTTGCAATAATGTTATAAAGTAGCTTTACAGAATATAACAAAACTAAAATAAATGCAAACTGTAAATTCAAAAAAATTTATTTCTATGTAAAGCTGTATGCTTTTTAGCTTTTTCTTTTCTTCATTAGGTTTATTTTTTATTGCTAAATGTCATTGTCCATACCCATTTTGTGGCCCCCTTGGGGCCTGTGGATACCAGTTTATAACCCCTGATCTAATGCAAACATCTCAAAGCAAAGTCTGTCTCTCTTCAAATTACAATGTCAAGATTACAGTACAACAAACATGCCGAACAGCTCTTAGACTAGATTAACAAACATCCACCTTCTTCTTGACTCTCACTGTTAGCCTAGCAGAAGGGGAGCAGAAGAGCATGTAAAAGTAGATCACCTGACCTCAGTGTCATAGTTAAATAAACCTGAGACCTCTGGACACTCTATAAGTCCCTCACTGGCTCTGCTTCAGTGACAGGCGGCAGAATCATTATCACATGGATCTGTTACCATGGAGAAACTGGCATGGAAAGTAATACTGTTAGCATCTGTCTAAACAGCCATGTTAGGTTTCCGTTCTAATTATAAAGGATGTAAAATGTGTCCATGACAAGAACATCATCACTGCTCTGTTGTACGATAACGCTAGATCAGATGTAAAAAGAGTGTGTTGAGCATAATTAAAATGTGAAGTAGACCTGTGCAGTCTGTGCAGGAAGGTGCAAAAATAACTTTTTGCCACACTGGCTAATAGCAGGTAAAAATGTGTATGTGCATAAGTACTTTTTCTGTGAAACTAAACCTGCTGGGAAAACATGATAATTGTGATTTTTGTTGCTCTTATTTCTGTTTTGATGCTTAACAAAAGAAAAAGATGTGTGTCATGATAGATCTTTGGATGCATTTATCATATTTGAATCACTAACATCACCAGCATAAAAATTATTACAGTTTGATTTAAACTATGTGTTATGTTGCAGTTGACTACAAAAACTTTATTTTTACAGTTCTACAATAAACAATACCCCTCAATACCATCCCTGAACCTAAAAAAAACTTAACTCATATTACGCCAATGTATACAGTATATGTGTATATTGTAAAAATAAAAATTCTTATTTGATTTGGTGCTAGGTGAATATTTCAGACCATGTGTGCAGGGACAGTATCATTTGATCATATCAGAAAAAACAGTTACAAAGGTTGAAAAGCAAAATAAGAGCACAAGAATCCAATGTTATATTTAGCCCACTATGTTTTTTATTGTGGCACTGATTGACAAGCGATAATGTGATATGTCTAGAAATATCTAATGGACTCCCTAAATAGCTTTTCCTCCCACTTATTTCAACAACCTGAGCACATTTGAACCTTTGTTTAGAAAAATGTCATCTTGGTTGTACGGCGTGGCGTGCTTGCAACCCCAGATGGTGTGTAAAACTGCTGGGCGATCTGCCATTCGTGAAAGGCCTACTCAAGTCCCCTTTTAATTCCTTGGATTTAAACGTTGGTTTATTGTATAATACTAAAATTTCCAACTTCTAAGGTTTTTAAGTTTCTACTATTTTAGACATTATATGAAACATTTCAAAATTCCAAACATTTCTCACATTAAGGGTTTGACTGCTAATAATCCCACTGGTACTGTAGCTGCAATGTTTCATGTCTAATTCCTTATTAGAGGTCACACAAGCAGGATTAACTACCCAGCATGCATTGCAGTATCTGAATACCCCCTGGCATGTTTTTCTGACATGTCTATCTGTCAACTATTGATAAGACGGTGCTATGCAAAACTTTGTCCCTTAATTTTCCCCTTAATAGACTGATGCATTAATGTAAGTCATGTGACAAGCTGATACATTCATGACAAGGTTATTAAAAGAACAATCTGAGAATTTGCGGGGCAGAAATCAAAATGGACGAACCAGAAATGTGAAATTGCTTCTGGTATAACTGTGGTCGTATCAGCGTGGGCGCTTCGCTGATTAGCGAATTAGAGAAGAAATGAAATAGTATAATGTGATGGATTAAAAGAGGAACACTGGGCATAGCCTGCGCTGTTAGGAATAGCCTTAAAAACAGCCATATCTCTGGTGAAAATGGGAGAGATGGAGTAGTGATGATAATATGCTGTTTAAAGTGTGAAAAAAAAGAGCGCAAGCAAGCAAATAAAGACAGGAACGAGAGTCCTAAAAGCATGTACAAAGTGCCCCTAATGCACTCAAGTGAGGGATGATGCTTGCCTCAATATTGCACAGAGGTCCAAGCCGTTGCTTGCTAATAGCACTGAAAGAGCTCCAAATATCCCCAGGATGGTCTTCACCTCCATTACTGGATTTCACACATCTCCAAATTATTTTGATCCATAATCGCACGTCATGTGTGTAGAGAGATGAACCACTGCTAGGACAGCCGCAAGTCTTGGTGTCATGTTGACGGTTTTCACAGATGGATTAATTTTCTTACATTTTTCTTGGTTCTCTATTAATGTTGATGTGCTTTGCATGAAAATATGTCCAAAATTTTTAAATTAGTTTCCTCGGGCTTTGCTCTCCACATGGGAGTTCTGATTAGCGAAGGCTGGTTGAGTGGTTTGTCAGTCTAGCCCATCGACAATGAACGCCTGACAAGATGCCTTCGTATTGTGGAAAAATGTATACCCCCTCACTCTCAGAAAGAGAAGAGATGTTATTCATCACTAGGGAGGCAATAAATAAAAATATCAAACAATAGGGTAGCCTATTTGATCAACTTGCTCAAGCTTGAGTTTATTTCCCATAATCCTCCATTTCCATGCACTATCCAATGTCTTTTCACATGATACAACAACCCCAAATCACATCTGGGATGGGGGATGAACAGCTTTTGCTTCAAAATGGCTGGAAGTTTTAGACCAGAGCGTTTTCCCTTATTTCTACAGGCTCCTTATTTATCCCCTCGTTAACACACTTGGTTTAACTCATCAGCACATTAGTAGCGTGCTGGTTAGCATGGCCACATTGGCCCCTTCAGGTCCATGCCATAATTGCACCACTTGAGTCTAAAAAACACATTTTTTTCA
>JAZGTK010005212.1:0-22883 GCA_036877625.1 Ambastaia sidthimunki
TTTAATGAGATGTCGGCTCAGGGTCTGAGAGCTCGTACGGTGTCCAGCCCGATCCCCTACACCCCCTCTCCCTCCTCAAGCCGCCCCATCTCCCCTGGTACGTGTCCACATGGTTGGCTTTGAAGATATCAAGAGGCTGTGATAGGGAGATTTCTTGCTGCTTATAGCATCAAACTTTTAATATGCACGACAGGCTTCTTGCTCTTAGCTTAAAGTCCTTTTTGGCTGCAGAGAGCAATGTGCATTACCATGGATATTTTATCACTGTTACTATGACAACATGCTCTGATTGGTCCAAAATAATCATGCCACTTTGCTATGTGGTAAACCATGCCTACTGTTTTCTTACATCACACACATACCTTTGGGGTCAGTACACTGGGTGAAAATTGATAAGGGAAAGACAACAGTAAATGTGCTTTTTTTGGACTGTTAATTTGTTATGTAAGCTTGACTACTATACTATAATGTGCCAAACAACTGTATTATCTTAGTAGGGAAGACTTGAGATCCAGTAGCCTTATTGGGGCAGTTGTTTGGTGCATTAAACAGGAAGTACGTGACCTGCATCTTCCTGACATTGGGGGCCAATTTTTTTTTTTTTTGGAGGGGTACCAATCAGCTGAAACCATGCTAACCAACCAGACCTTTCATCATAATTTTATTTCAGGTCTTTCCTCTGTTTCCTTTGCTAAGGATTCCAATACAGGAACCGATTTTTTTTTTTCCATCCTCCCAAAGGAATCATCTACAGAGATATTTATATTTGTTCTGCACACTGGGCCAGGTTTCCTTGTTTGTTTACAAGTCTTCCACGTTACACAGATGTGACCACAAGCAGGATATAAAACCTCACCAGAACACAAAAACTGAAACAGGTGGTTTTTTTGTTCCTCTTCCTTTCAGGTTTGTCGTACGCCGGTCACACTGTTGGTTTCACTCCTCCAGCCACACTGAGCAGAGCTCCACTGCCCCACTACACGTCACCTGGGCTCCACATCCACCCAGGGCCCTCACACGCTGTACAGGTGCGCCAATACTTAATATATCAGCTGCTGTCTGGTGCAATTAAACACTGGAAAGCTTTTCCGGTTTGTACCTGGGAAAGATCTGTATGCTGTTTCTCTAAATAGTAGGAATTTAACTTCTTATAACTACCAGTAGTTTAACCATTCTTAAAAAATTTTTTTAAATTGCACAAAACCAGTCACCTACTCATCAGAATTTTAAACATTTCATTCTAGTTTGTACCGTGAAAATGTTTAAACGGCGCAGCGTACGTGATGACTTAATTTTTATTTTTTAATCATTACGACATGCTTTGTGAGTTTAAAGTTTGTGATGGAATTTGGTTTAAAAATTACTTTCAGGATGTTTGTGCGTATGTGTCAGGACTAGGTTCAGCTCAGATGAAATGTGGTCATTTCTTCATTGCCATTTCATCACAATCCTGTTACTTGATAACTGTTTTAGGCTCTTTTGGGTCACACTGTAAATTTTCACATTTTTACATACCGGCCTTTCACACTATTCAATACAGTTGAGCTAACGCTAACATTTTTAATGCGTCACTTTATCAGGTTAAAGTTGGCTAGCAGATTAATAAGTTAGCTGTAAAGCTAAACAGTGAAGTGACTTTTTTTCCGACCTCAAATACAACTTGTATATTGTGCAACATTTTCTGGATCTTTTCCAGTTTAGCAGAGGCCAGTAACGTGTGTGTGTGTGTATATATTTTTGTTTAATTGAGAGACTCCCCTTATTACAGCAGTCAGTAAATCTAAACCTGTTCGTGTCTTGTGTATAAATATGAGTCCTGTGTTGACCATAAAGGCTTTTGTAAATGTCTTTGAATGTAATTTTTATTATGTGCAACAACCAACATTGCAATAATAATTCCATTAAAAGCTTTATTATGTCATTATTATTCACGTTTATCTCACGGCACATGCAGTCACATGACCTCATACTGCATTAAACTGGTTAGGTAACAGCGACTGTGAGCTTCTCGCTGTTCTAGTGACCATCTCATAAGAATGACATTGGCTGACAGGATTGTGTTTGTTTTTGATTTTCTGATGCACTTTGAGGTTGTGGATTTAAATGAAGTTGTTAATTTGTGGCTGTAGCAACAGTGATTTGTTTGTTGTAGCAACGAGAGACTGGCTGTCTTTCATCTCCTGCAGTGCTCTGATAAATCAAAGCCAAACGTTCTCTCATTAACACAACACTCTCAGATATGCCAGCACATACAAAAATAAGAATGACATTGGATCAGGGCACCTTTTCGGTTGTGTAAAACTTTGTTGTTCAAGCTGCAGGTCAAACTCGCTATAACAGTCGTGTGCACAACAAATAGAACAGACAGGGTTTGTGTACTAAAAACCTCAATATCACAAAATTGTTAGAACATAGAACTGTTGCAGTGTGTTTGAAAACTGACTTATTGCATGACGTAATTGTTTTTTTTGTTTTTTTTACAGAGGCCATCCCCACGGAGGAGCACCAGCCCAGACAAGTTCAAGCGTCCGACGCCACCCCCCTCCCCTAACACACACTCCGGGGCACAACACCCTCATCCTTCTCTGCCACCCGCACAGCCGATGGTTCAGTCGGGCTCCTCCCACTCTGTGACGTCACAGCATCTCCCCTCTCAGCCTTAATGCATGCACCATGCTCTACCTTAAGCTAGGCTACTCCAGGCTAGGCTACACTACTACAATGACAACAACTCGGTGATCCTCCACTGGGCAAACGCTGGAAGTGATTGGAGGGGATATGAAAGTTGAATTTGAGAACTGAGCAGTTTAACTGAGGAGCGAAAGGACTTGGGATTGTGTAAATGGAGACTGTGTAGATGCTTGGCCAAATGACCGACCCCATAACCAGCCCCATGCCGATAAATTGCATTATTCTTGCTGTGTTTCTGTAAAGTAATTAAGCTGGTTTCAGAAACGTTTGGAAAAGGTATAAGAGGAATTTAGAGGGTTGTCATGTATGTCCGCTGTGTATGTCTAAAATTTCTTTTTGGATAAATCTGAACCGTTTTAACAGATCGACTGTAAACATTAGTAAACAGTCGATCAGTAAACAGTAATTTCCATTAAATAAACAAGTAAAGGGTGTCATTTCGGGAAAAAAAAACTCAATTGGATAAATCTTTGTTTCGTTGGAATTTGTCTCCACAAAAGTCCTGAGTCCCAGCACATGAGGGAAGACTGCGTAACTGTTTCATCTTTGTTTCACAATGTTTTTTGTTTGTTTCTTCATTTGTTTCAGGCTGTTTTTGTTTATAAAACAGATGTGTGCATGGCTGTTGTTGGCGGCACGTAGATGGTAAAGACAGACTGAAATGTACTGACAAAGCACTTGTTGCCTCTCTGTGTGTATATAATAGTGGGATTATAGTGTTTGTGTGTGCGGGTGTTTGTGTGTGTCTGCCCAGCCATAGAGGTTTCCCACGACTGCTGGTCGGGAACCAGTCTCTCCCTGCTAGAATCCAAACATGACCCACTACGAAAACAAAGTCAATACTGGTTTCTGATCAGCAGAGCAGCCTCTCTCAGAGCCCTCACTGTAAAGGGAGAGCTCTAAATGCTTATACAGGTGGAGACTTTTGCTTAATGCCAGTGTCATAACTCAACATGAACCAACATGATGCAACAAAACAAGGTACTGTTGAACAATAAACGCAACACGATTAAATGCTTGTACAAAAAGATCTTTTGTGTGGATTTGTTTTAAATCTGTGGTGCATGTCACTGTACTATCCAAGCTATGGCTGGACGTATTTAAGCCTGCTGTCACTGTAAAATAAATTACAAAGTAATGGAGTTATGTGGAAAGCTTTTAAGCCATTGTGTCTAATAATATAAAGGCACTTCTGAAAGTGCTGGGTTGTGTTTGAAAGTTCTTTTGAAACGTCTTTAATTTACCTTCATGAAATCTACAGTAGTCTTTACTAAACTATGGTGTCCCTGCAAGCCTCAAACATTACCAGGAACTCAACACCTGTCACAGTGCAAGTGTGTTTGTCTGTGAGTTATGGGTGGGTAGTAAAATGTAACACCTAACCTTTATTGTCTGTCTGTAAACCTGTAAATAGTAACCTGCTAAAGAAGGTCTCGTTTTAATCGTTTCAGCTGCAGCTGTTTTAAGATGACCTTTGACCCTCGGCTGACACATATAGGCAGGCAGAACATTGTGTTTCCTGTTTACTAACATCAGTCCTTTTGATGTGGCAGGTAATACTTCACACCTGTTTGACACTACCACCACCACACTTGCCCAATCTAATTATCTATAGCCTCTTCTGCTTTGGGCTAAGAACCATTTCTTTCTCTCTCACACACACACACTAATTTAGCCCCTTAGCTGTTTGGTAATCCCTGCAGAAATATTTCAGTATAAGCTGTCCTGTGGTGCTTGTTTTCTGGCAGCAGCCACTTGTACCTGGTTCAGACCAGTTCTGCCTGGCTCGGATGGTTAAACGACCCTCGAACTTTATTCCTGTCAGATTCACAGTCATGCGGTTTTCTGTGTATGTGGTTATGAAAGAAGAAAGGAATCCAGGTATATGTGATATATGTTTATTAACTGATATGCTATAGAGCTCATTATCGAAGATGGAATTTTTAAAAAGAAAGTTTAGGGGAAAAAAGGCGGAACAAGAAAGATGCGAAATTCAAAGGAGAGGTTTTAATTTACATGTTCTGGGTGATGTACATCGATATGGTGCTATGGTGTACACAAAGATAAAGGTTCTTCACAGCGATGCCATAGAAGAACCTTTTTGGTTCTCCAAAGAACCTTTTTTCTTACCTTATTATAGCCCAAAGTACCTTTTGCCACTCAAAAGAACCTTTTCTGAAACAAAGGTTTTAAAGATGTTAAAGGTTCTTCATGGAACCACATAGCCAAAAATGGTTCTATGGCATTGTGAATGACTTTTTATTAACATTATACGTGTTAAGCAAGACAATGATCCTAATTTGAGCAGCTCTCCACAGCAATGCCAAAAGTCCCACTGTCCTGCTACAGTCTAGGAGAAAGGTGAGAGAGGGATCGCCATTCCAAAACATTTGCTCTATGTATTCACAGGGAAAACAGTAAGACAGAAGTGGATTTACTGGGAAATTTAGTATATATGTGAGAATGAAGAAACAAAGGAAGGGAGTGTCAGGATCTCATGGAGGTTACTTGGAAAGGTTTGAATTCTCCTGCCGTGCTAGTCAAGTATAAAACACTTGTCTGTCAGCACTCGTGAAAATGGAAGTGTGAGCTCAATAGTAAACACAAAGATCATATCACACAATACCAGCTTTTGTTTTCCAGGTTTCCTGTAATTCAGATCTGATTGGTTGTTCATATTCAAGTACCTCCAAAACGGGATTTATGTTTCTTAAAATGAAACTTCAAAAAAGAAGCTTCTAAGAGTGACTTTGATGATTAAAATGAAAAATAAAAAAATCAAACTCAATGAAATCAAATCTCAGTTAACTGATCACTAAGTTGTTTCTACAGAGGTGTAACCTGTTATGATCTCCCACAATATTTACATATTTTCATTTAGCAGTTGCGTTTATAAGTTAAGTGACTTACAAATAGAATGACAATAAAGCAGAAAAAAACAATAAAAGTAGTTCCACCATACCAAGTTTCAACTGAGTACTAGCACAAATAAACAAGCAACAATGACATAAACTTCAAAAAACTCAGAGCTGAATCTAGAACATCGTGGTCTTGTTTTGTTATTAAACACACACTTTCATAACTAACAAAATCCATATTTTATTTATTGTCTGTTGTAATCTAGATGCAAGGATATGTTCTGTCCTGAAGTCTCCCATTGGTTTTCCAGTTCCCTGCAGTCAAGCTACGGTCAAGCTGGAGTGATGTTATCCAGAAAGGTGATGTGAGGTAAATGCAATTAACTGTTCTGTTCTTTCTGTTTTTTCTTTTTGTTCACTCTCTTTTCATGTCTGAGAGGATTACGGAAGCTCTCGTTTTAAGTGTGTGTGGGAACAGGATCTCGGTGGGCTTAAAGCCCAAACTGCCTGATTCTCAGCTGACCACCCAGACAGAGAACAGAGAAAGAGAAGGGTGGGAAGACCAAAACGTTCACCCTGCTGCCCTCCTTTATGAGTTTAAGTCTCATATTAACTGCAACGGTGAGAGCAAGCACTGTACAACCTGACCTGAGTCATTGCGAAGGTATTTACTTACTATAAGGGATGATGTTTGCTCTCCAGCCAAGACTAGATACAGTAGATGCCCTCAAAATCTTTGGCTTCAAACACTGTCATCAAAAAGATATTAAGTTATGCTGTGTCTTAACTTGGCTATGATGGCAAACCCCAAAAGATTATCTTAAACATGAGTATTGTGTGCACAAGTAGGTGGAAGTGTTGCCTTGACTGGAAATTTTCAGTTTGCACATGTTTCAGGAATATACTGTATATGTTTCAAGATCTGTCCTTGATTGTTGGTTAAAAAGACTAATTTAAAAATGTGTCACATTATACCTAGCAAACATGACTGCCTGGGCTGTTTCTGAGAAGTTACTGTAGCAGGGGGTGTCAGACCCCACTCCTGCAGTCACAGTCCTGCAGAGTTTAGCTACAGCCCTTATTAAACACATCTAAACCTTCTAAATCAAGGTTTGTAGCAATGCAGGAATGATTGCAAAATACAAGAAGGTTTGTTAGAACTGGGTTGCAACTAGAATCTGCAAAACAGTGGCTTTAAACGGTTACTTACTGGGTTTTAGGACTGATGTGGCATCGGTGTTGATGCCACATCAGTACTCTGTATATCACGTTTGGAACGCCTCTCGACCAATCAGATTTGAGAATTGGAACCAACTGTTGCAATATTATTATTTAATGTGTTCTGATAGGCGCACTGCTATATTAATAGTATATTAATATAGTAACTTAATTCAGTGGTTGTGGTGATGAATATTTTTAGGCTAGTATTATATAATAAAGTTATATAATAACGTATATAAGACTGATTTCAACAGTGTCACCTGTCACTTCATGGGAACTGAAACCTTCAGAGGATGATTTTTTTAATAACTTCATAGTTTTTAGTGGGAAATCCAATGAAAGCAAAAGAAACGCCCTCTGTCACCCTTCCATGCTGTGCATGTCGTGCTGCCCGTTACTCAAAAGCGTAAGTATGACCGGTGGGAACAGCCTTCAACCGGTTCTGTATTTCATGGGAAACAAGGGCGCATGCTGAGAAAAGTGTATGTGCTCTGGCCGCAGATATTTAAACTATATAGGTGCAAATAAAGCACAGAGATGGCGTTTTTATGTTGCACTTTTCTCCAGACGCATTCAGAGTGCGCACTGCGCGTCTGTCTATGACGTCCAGCGCTCGTTAGGAGGTGAGTCGCAATGTCTCCAGCTGTCGCGCATTTGCAAAGCAACCAAACACATTTATTTAAGCATTTAGACCCTAAAACGTAGAAATGTAGTTTGTTTCCGATGCTTGGAAATAAAGCGGCTGTTTTTTGTTCAAATGCAAAGCTACCGTAGAAGAGAAACTCAAGCGCGCAAGAAGCATGACACAGCCACGCGCGCGCTCCAACAACAGCTGGATGTAATGCATCATAAATATTTATGTAACCTGCTCTTCTTAACAGATCGATGGGAGAGTGTGAAAAAAAGGGGCGATGAGAAGGCAGTCCGGTCAGCGGTCTGCCCTCCTTTGAGGTGTGGTCTGTTTCCAGGATCGTTCAAAACAAGGCGGCGAGCGATGCTGAGCGTGCGAAGGTATTCAAAAGAGCAGCGAGTGATCGGCCTGGTGTACCAGGCACGAGCCGTACAGCCAGATCCACCTGCAGTAAGTGTCCCAGCTCTTACTTCTTACTCTTAGTGTGGGTTATCATGTCATATGGACGTTAAGTTTTAAGTAAAAATATATGCATGGATATGCAGGCAAAGTGTAACAATATAAACGTAACAATTCAGATAAATTATGCTGTACTTGTGGCTAGTTATATTTCATGTACTTTCTATCAGTATGAGGCAATAAAACAGTCTAAAACTTAAAAATAAAAGTGCTAATGCTTTTTTAAATAGTTTTTGATATTTTAGAAGTATAGCATGTCACACTGCAGAACTATTAAGTAAAGTGCAAAACAAGTATAAATTGTAACTTTTAATACTGATGTTGGGAAAGAAATGTCAATGGTCATGTTTTTAATCAAGTATGTTAATAGCCTATAGAGAAAATTTAAAATAAGACATAATTTGCAATATCATTGAAGTATCCTTTAAGAATGCTTTCATAGGTTAGCATGAAACACACTGCAGGATGCTACGGGCATCATTGCTTGGTAGGTCATATTAACATATTAAGTATTTATTATGCTTAAAGCTGCAATCTGTAACTTTTTTTGGTTAAAAAGAACAAAAATTAGTAATTAAGCAAGTACATAACAGACCGATGTTCTACATGATCTTCTTAGCTTACCCCAATTCCCAACGGTACGTTTATAGTAAGTTTATATTTTAGCTGTCTGGTCTGATTTCATGGGAAATGTCAGTTTGGCTCCATTTGACTCCATCTTATGTAAAGGAAAGTATGTAAAGTAACCTGCAATTTTATGTTAGAGACAGAGATGGCGGTAGAGAGGCGAAAGGTACGGATTGAAGCTTTAAATATCTGTGTGTGTGTCTTTCTGCAGGTCCCTGTGTTAAGCCAGTGCTGAAAATGGGTGCTGTGAATGATGAAGGTGCTTTGGATGGTGGATGGGGGTGGATGATCGTTTTGGCCTCTTTCATGGCCCAGTTCTTGTCCTTTGGATCTCCCCAGTCCGTCGGGGTGTTGTACCCTGAGTGGCTGACTGCCTTTCAGGAAGGAAAAGGCATGACGGCTTGGGTCGGGTCCATGGTGTCTGGGGTGGCACTCATCAGCAGTGAGTACTGATTATTTGTGTGTGTGTGTGTGTGTGTGTGAGAAAAGAGGAGAAAATGCTGAGTCAGGTGTTTAAAGACTTCTGTTTCAGTTATGTAATGCACATTGTGAGCATGAAATCTCTCTGTGTAATCACACACACCCACAAATGAGTGCTTAACATCATGTAGTAGCTACACATTAATAAATGGGTGAAAGAATGACCACTGCAAAAAACATTGTAATTATCAGTGTTTTTTCTGCGTTTTCCTTCCTGTTACTTTCTTGTTTAGATTTTGAAAATACGTCAAAAATGCCAATTAAATCCATGATAAGATTAATTATACTGCTTTGTTCAAAGTTTGTTATTCAGCATATTTACAGCGACTAGACCTGTTTGTGTGTTTTAAACCACGCAATACGACACACAAATCACAAACTAAAACATACTGTTTTTATTTACATCGTTTTTTGCTGACACAGTTTTCCAATATCATCTTCCATGAAAAAGATTCGCTGAGAGATAGCAGAAGAAATGATGTTCCTGTTTACATTAGTCAGTCGTTGTTGCCAGCATTGCAGGGGTTAAATTTGCAAGGAGCCCTTTTGTTTGTGCTTTACTTACAAGATAAGAAAAGCCAAACATTATGTTCTGGAAACAAGAAAGATAGCACTTTCTCATCTGACAGGAGCTGAAATGTCATCCCAGGTGAACTGTGCGTGTGTGTATATGCATTTGTGTGTATGTTTTGGAAGTGTCAGGTTATGTTTACACACATAGCTGGATTTTGTGTGGTCTGTCGCCACTCCAGGGAAAATCATGACTGGACAGAAATGCCAGTGTCATGGGTGTGTTTGGGTGTCCTGTTCCCACTGTTGCTGACGCAAAGGAGGGGTTTACGGAGTTGGTTCTGACCTATAAAAACACATCTTATTCAGCACTGTGTAGTGGGCGGAGTCTCATTGAGTTTAAGTTCAGCTGTGTTGTTTTTAGGTTGGATAGTTCTAATTTAGCTTTGACTTACATGTACACCAGTTTCTACATTCTGATGTTGTAGGTAAAGGTCGTCTTTGGTTTAGTGTTGGGCAGCTCTCTGTTGGTTAGTCTGGAGTGTATGTAAGGGGTGTTCGAAGGCATTTGGCAGTAATGTTATGGGGTATAAAGTATGCCATACCAGACAGTACAAAGCTTAATGAACTTTCAAAATAAAGAAGAGAAGATAGATGATCTTGTTGGTTGGCACACACACATGGTCCATCTGTCTGGCTTTGAGTCTGTTATTTCATTCTGTTCTCAGTAGATGCTCTCCAGACACTTTGGCCATATTAGGAGCGGCTCAGTGTTGTTTATTAAAAGAGTCATTGGCTATTTTTACCACGATTCTGATCTATTGCACATGTATTATGTCTGCCAGAGCCACTTCTAATAAAATTTAAACAGAACATTAAGTCACACAACTGTATTTTACACTTCACGTGATACACACATTAACGCCACATTGAACTCCATCATTAATAATTTATAATCACTATTATGCGTCATGTGTGCGATCTATAATCATTTTGTTTAAACAAATGTGTGCTTGAGGTCTCTTTCTGTGACAACACACAAGCACATTTTCTCATGCACTAATGTATGCCAATGTCTATTTTCGTATCTGACAGAAACAAGACACACAAACACACACACTCTACCCAATAATAGCAGGTTCATGTTAGCGGACTTTAAATGTGGTACTAGTTATTTATTACATAATTGGCTCACATTCATGCCATGGAAAAGAACAATACGTTTATTTTAAATAAATTGTGTTCCTGTAGCTCAACTGGTAGAGCATTGTGTTAGCAGTGCAAAGGTTGTGGGTTCGATCCCAGGGAACACAAGTAGGCTACTGGTAAAAATGTTTACCTTGAATTCACTGTAAGTCGCTTTGGATAAAAGTGTCTGCCAAATGAATAAATGTAATAATTAAAATAACTAGGAGAAATAAAACAAAAATAATGAAGTTTGGGGTAAAATATTACTTAATAGTGCTTTTTTATTTTTAATATTGCAATAGTGCTGTTTAACTGTGTAAACACCCACTACCAACCCTGAATCAAACCCATATTAAGCACATTGTTATCAGTATATAGTTATCAGTATTTTGTTGGGTAAGTACACTGTAAATGCAGGTACTACAAAGTAAAGTGCAATCGACTACTCTGTCAGTTTTTGTTTGGTAAGATGTCAGATTTGTAGGTTTCAGTTTTGTATCATTATAAATGTTTTAACAATGTTGTTTGTGTGTGTCTGTGCAGGTCCAGTGTGCAGTGCCTGCGTGGATAATTTTGGTGCTCGGCCGGTAACGGTCTTCAGTGGTGTCATGGTGGCCGGCGGTCTGATGCTGAGCGCTTTTGCTCCCAATGTCTCTTTCCTCATCTTCTCCTACGGCATTGTTGTCGGTACGTAAATAAGAGACAGGCATTGGTTTCAATGTAGTTATACTGAGTCAGCTTGCCTGCTGTCTGGATCACATTTAGGATTGAATGGGCTGTTAAGTGTTAAGTATGATAAAATGTAATGTGAGTATCTGTTTGTGACCTTCAGAGCTCCAAGTCCATCTTATATAGATATAAATCTTTTATGTTCCCAGCTCATACTGTTTGTAGAGTGGGCATACCTGCTGTTGTTTGTGTGCCGGGTGTTTTTGCACATGTCTGTCAGTATGTGCCAAATAAGTTATGTAACATCACAATGTGTTTGTGACCGAACTGCTATTAATTTGTGATTATGCAACATTTACTGACAGCTTTGAATTTGAGGCTGAGACACCATCACTGTTGCCAATGCAATGTAATGGTTATACACACTGACAAAACCCAAAACACACACACACAAACACACACATTTGTTTTTTATCATGGTAAGGGCTCCTCAATATAGGCAACCCCCCCATACTCAGCCCTCCAAATGTAATACATATTCAAGTTAATTAATAGAGCATTATTTTATCTTAACCAGATTCTAATTTTAAAAGTCCATCATGTAGGAAGTCATTTCCCTTGATTGTTTTGCCTACGTATAATAATTATCACATTTTCTAGTTTCACAAGTTGCCTTGTAAGCTGTAATGGGTTAGTAAATTGTGTTAATAGTTTAGATTAATAGACTCATTACATGTGTGTTTGTGTGTTTAAGGTTTGGGCTGTGGACTTGTCTACGCTGCCACATTGACCATCACCTGCCAGTATTTTGACAAGAGGCGTGGCCTAGCTTTGGGCATTGTGACTACAGGTGTGACCTTTAATCTGTCTGTTTCTACACGTTTCCACATTATGGGACAGAAACATTTGTAAGGGTTTTTGGTTTAGTGGAGAAGTTTAGATGATGGTTCTATAGATGATGCAGTGTTTGTAGCTTGTTCTTAAGAGCAGCTGTTTAGAATTTAAACTTGTCAAACACTTTTAAAAAAAACTGAACAAGTACCCTGCAATTTTATGTTTTAAACAGAAACAGAGTTACAGATTGTAGCTTTAGGATGAGATTTGATGGTAGCAATATTTGTGCTTCTGTCTCAGGTACGAGTGTGGGCGGGTTTATTTACGCCACAGTCCAGAATGAACTCATTGAGTTGTTTGGATTGGAAGGCTGCCTGCTTATCGTCGGGGCGCTGGCGCTCAACGTAATGGCATGTGCTGGCCCAATGCGACCTTTGAACTTACCGGGCTACTATCTGAAACAAAGGGCTGCCCTACAGTGCACAGAGGATCCCCTCTACACCAAACCTACTGCCATTATGATTGAGTCGGGTGACATCAAAACAACACCTGGCTCGGCTGATAACACAGCTGCCATGAAACTGTTGATCACCATGGAAACCAAAGACCAGCAAGACAGTGAAAGGGAGAGGAAAGGTGGGGTGCTGTCCTGTTCAATAGTAGCACAAGCAGTTAAGAAGTGGATGCGGCCCTACGGTCAGTACCTGTGTAAGACTGTAGAGCTCCTACAAGACCGCGTCTTCATGGCTTTCTGCGTCGCCATGTTCCTGTTCAGCTTAGGGGCGTTTCCACCCGTGCTCTTCATGGAGGACGTAGCCCAGAGCGAGGGCCTCATCGATGGTATCGCGCTTATACCCCTGGTATCCATCGTTGCCATGACGACAGGCATTGGTAAGCTGGTGCTGGGCGTGTTGGCAGACATGCACTGGGTGAACGGTCTGTTCCTGTACGCCCTCACATTGCTGGGCACAGGCGTGGCTCTTCTTCTCATCCCTTTATCCAAGAGCTACCTGGGACTGCAAGTGCTGTCGGCTGTGGTCGGATTTTTCTCAGGGAACTGGTCTCTCACCTCCTACATCACTACCAAGATCGTGGGCATCCAGAGGCTCAGTCAGGCTCACGGCATTCTCATGTGTTTTGGAGGGTTTGGAATTACACTCGGACCACCTGTCGTAGGTAAGATTTCACCAACACACACCCCATTAAACACAAGGTACAAGGCCTTGCAAAATAATGTTCTAGTGTAAAAGCTGACAATGAAAAGTTCTTGTAGGATGTTCTCGGTTTTCTCAACAAGCACCACTCAAGATTTTACACATTTTACGTGCTTTTAAAGCAACTGTTTCCACTCAAGAACATGACAAAGTGTGGTACTTCATCTCAGCAGGAGATGTTTTACTTTTACTAAAACATCTTTTTTTGGTTACAGGTTGGTTTTTTGACTGGACTCAGTCATACGACTTGGCGTTCTACTTTAGTGGCACTTGTGTTGTTGTGTCCGGATTGTTGCTGTTTCTGGCCACCCTGCCTTGCTGGAACAAGATGAGGGAGGAGGAAACTACACCTGCAGAAGAGGATGTCAACAACGGACAGCACACTCCTGAATGTGACAAAGTAGCCTCTGTGGCTTGAGAGATACTTCACTGGTGTAAAACTGACCTTTGGCCTTTGACCTTTCGAAGCATGTAGAAAATCAACTAGTGTTTATTTTCTGGCTTCATACTGTTTTTACCTGGATTTGCAGCTTGCCAGGGGACTCGAAGTGCCAAACTTCCAGTGAGCCTTGAAAAACAATGCGAGCAGAAGTTTTTATACTTGTTCCACAAACCCTGTCATTTATTTGAAAGGGTCTTATAATTTTTCCTGTATCTTAGATGAAGACTACCTCATTTTTGAGGTTGATAGGTAGTGCCTATTGAATTTGCTTTCTAATATACTATGCTACTATATTCAGTAGATTGTTTACTGACACTTATGCTGTTTAGGCCTCATTCACTTGATTGTACTGTATGACTTTTACTCTCTGAGGTTTCAGTCTGCTGTGCATGTACATCACAAAAGCTTCCATTATTGAGAACATGCAGAGGATCCTGGAATGTTTGAATGAGGTTTTTCACTGATCCAAAGATTTCCTTTGTCTTTTCCGGGAATGGTGGGATGGACTTGAAACGAGGAGGAAATGGATTTAAAGCTTGTTTTATTTGATCAGAGACTGTTAATTTTTGTTCTTGTTACCTGTTTTTTGTGTATAGCAGGCTTGTCATGCCAAAGTTTCATGTGCATGGATCTTTTTCCAAATTCACAACCAACTTCATTGACCCGGTGAAGAAAAGGCCTTAGTTAAACTTAATTATAAGTTTTATTTATACTAGTTTTATTTGATTGTTAAGGCAAACCTCATCATGTTCTGTGTTTTTTAACTGTTGTTTAAACATAATAATCCTTTAATACAAGAATGTGATGATGAGATTGAACAAAGAGAAACAGAGTTAGATTCTGTGACTGCAATATGCTGTGTGTGTGTGTGTGTGTGTGTGTGTGTGAGTGTGAGTGTGAGTGTGAGTGTGTGTGAGAGTGTGTGTACGCGTGTCTGATAAAACACAATCATTCTCTAGTTTATCAACAGGCTGGTCCCTGAAAACACTGTGTCTTTTATTATTGTATATTTTGAAGTGCCAGTGTTAACATTTCATATGTTAGTTTGTCTGTTTTTTGTTATGTATAAACATTTACAAAGGAATGTTAAGTAAAGGTCACTAACCTTCTTTAACAAGATGCAAAACAACTGAAATAGTTTTACTGAATACTGTCCTATGAGATGATGTGTCTGTACTTTGTCCTTTTATAAATGTCTGTGTTTTGTAACATACTGCTTGTTTATTTTTAAATGTCACTATAAAGAATGGTTATATGATCAGCAATTCATACGAATTTCTCTTTATTTTTTTTTCCATTTTTTTAACAATATCAATATCCATCTACAGTATATAAATCAAATGAGCACATTTCATCAGGGTTAGCTGAGGTTTAGTAAGACATTCACAAAGATAATAGATGAATAATATATAGTAGATCAAAAATACTGCTGTATTGTAGCAAATGAGTAATGCTGTTTGAAATACCAGTTTAATGTCATAGTGAATGCTAAGCTCCAGTTCTAAGAACACAGTTACATAATCCTTCAGAAATTGTTTGAGGTGTTGAGCTGTTGAGGGACCTGCTCTCACATAAGTTAATGAAGTACTCTAAAGCCATTCACCGCAGAAAGCATCTGTTATAACCTAAACATCTACAATAATTAGTCATTCTTAACATGATAAATGCATTTACTGTTATTTTTCATTTCAATGCATTACAGGTGAATTTAAGTATTCATTTCTTCAAAAACATTTAAAAACAACTATTAAACTTCACAGTAAATGCAAACTTTTGAACAGTGGTGTGTATATATTGTACATGCAGGAGTGTGTTTGTGCTGTGGTTCACATGAAATTTACTGTGAATGTAAACAGAACTTACCACCCACAAAAATATTTAGATGCAATCACTTTTGCAGTAAACATGATTGTTGTTGTAGGTAAGGTCACAGCATCCATTTGGGGCAATGGAAAGAACAGAGAGAGAGAAAGAGAGAGAGAGAGAGAGAGAGAGAGATAGAGAGAGAGAAAGAAATGCCCTTATGTATTTTTAACGACTTACCCGACTGTCTGGTCGCTCAGTAAACAAACCTATAAATACTTCAAAGCTATTAATAATCTGCCCTCTGACACGCTGTCTTTTTCCACACATGCGAAAATAATATCCAATAACACATACACACATAACACTGTTCAAGATCAAACAATAATACACTGCTTTGAAAATAAAGTCAGAACCGTTTGCAAATTTTGGTTAATATATATGGGATGCTAAATGTAAAATAAAATGTGCTACGAACTTTTTTGTAAAACAAAGATTTAAAAAAGTGCACTTTTCAAATTTTGCATTATTTTGTACATTTACAGAACTGTTATTTCTGCTCTCTGTCCACTTAATTGTTAAAAAATTACAATAGATGATGAAAAGCTCATATTAAACATGTAAACATAACAGTCATTACACGCACATATTGCATAATTGTGTGTCTGTCGACAGCAGTGGAGACCCCCTGCCCACCCCATAATAATTGCTCAGTGTTTCTGTAGCAACAATCACTGTGGAAAATTACACACTAAAAACACTGATTATTTCAATCGGAAACATCCTGAAAGCTGTGATGTGACAGACAAAATATACGCCCATTGGTAAAAACCCATTATAACACAATAAAATACGATTTATATGAAAAACATCAGAGCAGCTTTTAAGTGGAGAAAGATGCTTTTTGGGTTTATATGGTGCAGTTACAAGCTTTACCACCAGGGGCAAACTGGCCCATTCTGTGTGTGTACCATCAATATAGTCATTAATATCACATCATAAACAATGATTTATTTACCTGAGACAACTTACCTGATACAAAATTACCATTTTAAATATAATCTACTGTGGCCATAGTATCAGATGGTACTTACATAGCCTACTATGGTAGCTACTTTATAATATTAGCTTACGTTTTTATAGCATTCACATTGCAGGCTTCAAGGTGTATAAATATTAAGGTACTCTGTGGTACAGCCCTATTACCATTTTTTGTCATGACACTTTTAAGTGCTTTTATTTTGATATAAATGTCTTTACCTGCAACATTGAGTTGTTTGCACGAGCAGGTGTTAATGTGGTGATATTAATGAGCATTTCTTTCCTCGCTCTCAAACGTCAAGATTCAGATCATTTCACTGGATTGAAGGTAAATAACCGGCTTTATCTATTGCATTTATTTATTTATTTAAAGGTTTCGTGACTTATTTCTGAAGACTTGCATTAAGAAATTGACCTCCGTACAACCAGTATAAGATATGCGTGTAGACACAATTGCAAAGTAATGAATTTCAGTAACAATTTTCAAGTTGTAACTTAAGCAACGGCTCCCTCTTTAGGATACATGTAATAATTCAAGAATGATGCATGTGAATGGGAATTTAATGTATTTTTTTAGGTGTATTCTTCAGTTATCCGTTTGCTTGTAAAACAGGAGTTAAGTGTTATTCCTCTAGTGAACAGTAGATGGAGGTAGAGCTGAGACAATCAGAGCCCTTATGAACTTATGCATATGATTTTAATGCTCAGAAAGTTTGACTGTGTTGTAAAGTGCTTAAGAAACTTCCTAAGAAATCTCTGTGTAAACGTTATTGTCTTTTGCTGCTAAATCGGCTCCATGTTTCCCCAGCATGATTTATGAATGTTACCCAGAGCATCTTATGTGCTTCAGTTGCAGGAAAGCCGAACTTTGGTACAAACTAAAGAGTAACATGGTCTAAGTCTCAAATGTGCTTACATTTCATTAGTGTTCTAGAAATAGCACCGAATCGTAAACGTATCGCTTCACATCACAACTTTCACGAGTCACTGACAGTTTATAAAACATTGTAATTTAACAGAAGAAATATTTATAGTTCATAAAAGGTTATTTAAGCAGGTTTTCAGTTGTTTAATGGGTATTTACATTATCTTGTGAATACAGAACACCAGTCTTTCCTTTAGCACCTACGATACTATTGTAAGTGTAAGGCCTGAGTGTGTGTTTAGGAGAGAAATAGCAAAACCCAGTTTATGATGAGGAAGCTCAACATGAGATCTGTAGTGTGAATTTATTCCTGGTATATTTTCTTTCTTCTCTGTTTGGACTTGGACTTGGATAGAAGTCACAACACAATAGATGATGAATAGTATGTGTTGTTTAAAACAATCAGTTGTGTGGTGTTGCATTCTGGTGACTTAAACAAGCAGCCTCATGACCGATAGGATGTTATTTTTTCTAGCTAGTGTAAAGTGAATCTGCTTTTTTTGTTGCTGATCACCACGTCAGATATGTCCATCCACCTTAAACACTTTCCAAGATGATTGTGAAAACCAATTTTATATCCAAGCATCTGAGGCAGTTTAAAGATAACCGTGAAAATCGATTTATATCAAGCACTTAGAACTGTTTTCAGGGCACATTAAAATATGGTTGAATAATATTCTTTTAACCAAACAAAATAAAGTTTTTAATGTTTTTATTACCTAATGGAAATGTAAGAGTAACGTTTTTACAACATAAAATTGTGGGAAGTCATTGAAATTGCAAGTCAAGCCATTTTTAACTTCATGCTGATTGTCTAATACACCCAGGGGGGAAGAGTTTGGCTGGTGAGCCACACTTTAAAGTGTAAAATAGATATTGGCTGGTGAGGCACACTTTAAAGTGTAAAATAGATATTGGCTGGTTTAAAGGCACACTTTAAAGTGTAAAATAGATGTATATTTTTAATTGTCTGCTACCTGTGACATGCACCAGCAGTATAGCTGCTAATGAAACCCCAGGACTGTGGGACATTCTTTTGGTACCATCAACCAATTAGTGTTGTCATTGTCCTGCAGTTCTAAAATGATTGGTCACATGACTTTTACGGTGCTGGTAATTGGCTCAGAGATGTTTCTAAACAGTATACCAAGTTATTGAAAGAAATTCCATCTACAATGAGAAGCAGTCAGGAACAAACACTCCCATCACTGTTTATTGAATTAATAGCAACAGACAGTTATTTCTGTTTATATGCTGTATTTATTGTATGTTATAACTACAAAACTGAATGCAAAAAACAATTACAGGTGAAGAAGAAATACAGGCAAACAGATGCATGAAACCCAGGAAAAACTTTATGGCATGAGACAGATCTACCAACCCAGAAAGAGATTCATATTAAACTCATATATCTTTTCCTCCCTTTAAATGTATGTATTTGCCTCTTACAGCATTTTATATAATCAAAAGTGTCCATAGAAGACATTTATTGATGTACCATATATGACATTACCATATAATACAGCATTTTAGATAACAGTAAACATAGACATTTTTCACAAATTATTAAATATATAACACTTATATATGACACACAGTCACGTATTTAGTTCAAGTACTGACTCAATTAAGACATGATCAATTATTCAATTCAAGCATTAATCCATTATAAGAAGGATTGAATAATAAAAATACATTATATTAATGTAGATATTAATTAAGTCATGCATACACATAGTGATCAGACATTTTATTAATAGCATTCTTGCAAGTATAGTCTAAAATAAAAAAAAAAGATAAATAAAAGAGAAGATAAGAGAAATAGTGGGAAATCATTGTATAATTCTTCCTTGATGATTTATCTTCAGGAAGACAGAACCTGCCTGGCACGTTTTCAAGCTCTCAGTCCTATTAGTTTTATTCTGTTATTCTGTTGCTACTAAATTATAAATTGAGTGTAATCTTGAAATGCAGTAGTTTTTAACATTGGGACCATGCGTCATAAATTGATGCATTGTCTCAGAACCCATTTCTGTCCCCTCCAGCAGTATTACTCTCATCAGTCATGGATTCTTTTGACAGACAAATGAATTATATGTCCGGACAACAAATCTGAGCAACAACTGTATTAGTTTAGTGTATTTTGCTTTTGAAGGGAATTTCTCTTTATCTAATTCCTTGTACTGTTCCTTTTGTGTTTTAATACATTGTATAATATTAGCTACAATTACCTGAGAAGTTAAATGTTTGGATTTGGAAGTAATTTTAAACGGTGCTCGCTGTTTTGTAGGCCTGCTGGGTTTGAGGTTTTCTGGGAATTGGGAAGCGGAGGGGCAAAATGAGTCACAGCAGAATTAAAATCGGAGAACTACAGCCTAGTTCCGTTTGCTCAGAGGATATTGTTGTCAATATTTCTTCTTTCAACCACAGCTTGGCGATTTAAGCTGATTCAGAGTTATGGTGGATTTTAGCTTGCGTTACGCTAGGCATTAGGGTTAGCAATACAGCTTAGCTAGCTGCAATTTCCAGCCATTTGTACAGTGTCGGTGCCTTCAAACTCGTATTAGCTTTGTGCCTTAAGGAAAAAGAAATAATATTTCACATTCAAGTGTGTGTTTCCTTCCATAAATTCATCCTTTATAGCTCTCATTGTGTCTGACGGAAAACAACTATATAGATCAGAAAGGAAACACTGCTGTTTTGTACATACAATGTCTACAACACTTAGAGTTCAATGCTTTTGCAGTCCACTCTATAAGATGCACAATTGTTGTGTGGTATCTATTTTACATATTCATTCTGTCTATGAACAAGTTTATGGCATCTGTCTTAAAGGTACAGCTCTCAGGATGTGAAGAGACTTTTAACCAGCATACCAAAAATGTTTCTGGATAAAATCGCCTAACCCGCCTTTAAAGTCTGGCACTGGAGAGTGATTCTCGACTGTTTTATATTATATTTTTAATATTACTGATCAGCCCTGTTATGCAGAGTTGTTTCTATAGCTGAGCCTAAGAGATGTTCGCGAGACATCCGTGTTCACTGTGGACATCGGAAAGTGTTCGTAGCTGTCCTCAAGCGGTTGACACTGGCAATGTAGCATCACAGAGGCCACATCCTTTCGGAAGTTGCTGTTGAGAAAGCCATAGACGACGGGGTTGATGCAGGTGGAGCTCATGGCCAGCAGGTGGCAGACTGAAAACAGCAGGTCGTGATGGCACACAGGAAGTGCTTCATGGTGCCAGTCCGCAACCGCATTAAATGCATTTAATGGCAACCAGCACACAGCAAATGCGACTACCAAGGTGACAAGCATGACGTTTATACGTTTGCTGTGCATCACCCGCCTGTGTTCGTCTCCACGGTTACGGCTGCACTGGCGCTCCAGCATGCGCTGCCTGCATTGCAGGCGGGTAAAGATGCGCAGGTAGCAAAGCAGAATGAGAAGCAGTGGGCAGCAATACTGAAAAAGTAGCATGCTGGTGGTGTAGAGCAGTTTATGCTGCTGCGAGGGCCACACTTCCAGACACACCTGCAGGTGGCGCAGCGGCGCAGGAAGAAGGCTGTATGGCTCGTTGCTGAGCAAGTAGAACGCCAGCAAAGGTAATGCTGTGACACAGGCCAGCAGCCACACTGTCAGCACGGCCACGTAGGCCTGCGGAATGCTCGGCTTCCAGCCCGATGGGTGCAAGATGAGCTGATGCCTTTCAAGCGCAATCAAAACCAGAGACAGAACGGAAACAGTGACAGACACACACTGCACAAACGGCATCAGGCGACACAGCAGCTCGCCAAAGATCCAGTGATCCATCAGCGTGTAAACCGCAGTAAACGGAAGGCAGAATACACACACCAGGATGTCTGATGCAGAGAGGTTGGTGATGAGGATGCTGGTGACATTAGGAGGGTCCCTCTGGTGCGTAATGATGCAAATGAGGAGGATGTTACCAAGCAACCCCAGAATTAGCACCAGACAGTAGCACAGCACTATCGTGAGCGTCATGGCATCCGATTGCCAGCAGGGGGCGTCAAGCAGGAACAAACTGCTGTTGCTTTGATTGAGGCTGAGGGTGGAGTTTAGGAGCGCCTGCCACCAAGGCATGTCAAAGAGAGCCGACGGCATCGGCTACCTCAGGATAGCCACAGACAGCAAAGCATCTTGGGAGGCTGAAAATAACAGGAAGGTAGATCCAAATTAGACATCACTGTACACCACAGGACACTCTGCATGCATGTCACCAACAAAGATACTTTAGAGACTGTGGCATTTTGATGGTTCATAGTATTTTTAGCTCACAATAACAACAGGTACCTTTGCGGTAGACGGCATTTGGTGGTAATTTGTTCTTTAGGAAACAAATTACAGGAGGAAAAAGATGCTTTTATTGATCAGACTGAAAAGAGACAGAAAAGGAAAGAACATTTTCTGAGTGCTGTTATGAGTTTCCACTATTTACTCTGAGAATAAAAATGAGAAACTTCTGTGTGAGAGAGAGTTGAGTTTGACCTTTGATTAAAAAAGTCTTTTTGTTATTAGATTGTTTTCGCGAGTTTGGAATAATAGGAAAGAGATAATGAAAGTGTGTAGGAGTAATAATACAGTGACGTTTTCAAGTGGTTTGCAGTGCGTCCATTTATAGATGTTTCTCTGGGGTTGGCCATTGATCAGGACCTACAATGGTTTATAATGAGAATGCAATCAGTCAGTCTAAACAAGGTATCCATAGCTGAGTATGTCAGTGTTCCCTGTGTGTCTGTGTGGCAGACCAGTCTCGTATCGATCCAAGTGTTCCTTATGGATAATCTATACACACACACATACACACCGAACTCACATTTACTGCACATCATTGTTCCTGACTCATCTGATTTACACACTGTTATAGACAGAAAAACTCTTTAAAATGCGATTGTCTCGGCTCAAAGTGTTAACATGCTAAAAACACACACCTGAGGGACTCAAACTCTTCATTCGGTGACTCATCATTGGGATTTATTCTTGAAAATATAGCATTTGTTTTTTTATTTTATTTATTTTTACCTAAAGCAACACCACAGACAATTGCAAAAAGAGCTTTTCAGCAGACCAAACACCCACCTGTCGCTGTTTAGACAATCTGGTACCCCACCCAAACTCACGATCCACAATTTGCCAGATCACAGAGAAATGTTTCAAAAACATGTTACACAATTTGTAACCTAATAATGCACATTTAAACTAGAATGAAAACGTATCAAATAAATTAACATATAAAAAGTCCTGAAATTTCAATAGAACACGAGTGTGTGT
>JAZGTK010005213.1:0-22883 GCA_036877625.1 Ambastaia sidthimunki
GTATTCGTATAACTAGTATGTGACAAATAAATCTCTTGAAAACTTGAAACTTGAAACTAACTGAAAGCAACAACAGATAGCTTACCTCAGATCTTGAAAATACTGTACATTAAAGCAAACATGTATGTTAAAACTGCGAACCAACAAGCATATTCCATAACAAAGATGGTATCAGTCATGCAGTATGTAGTTTTAATAATGTTTAAAAGGTTTAATATTTATGAATTAGATTATAAATTTGTCCATTTCGTTAGGAGTGCAGTGCACTTCTGCAGTTCTAAATGGCTGTGATATCTGTCACGTCGCACTGTCGTGTCTGGTTGTTGCTGGAATCTTGTTGTGTCGCGTGTGGTTAGGACACAGTGTTAGACTCTATTTGCACATCTCATGCACTGTGTTGCAAAATACTAAACATAAACGGCAAAAGTTAAACACAACTAAACATGGATTTTATTGTTTACACAAAATTCAAAATTGTTTACTTGTTTTTAACAATGTGATTAAAGAATTAGCTCACTTTCAGAACAAAAATTTACGGATTATGTACTCACCCCCTTGTCATCCAAGATGTTCATGACTTTCATGTCAGTCGTAAAGAATTTTTTTTTTTTTTGTTGAGGAAAACATTTCAGGATTTCTTTGCATATATTGGACTTCTATGGTGCCCCCAAGTTTAAACGTCCAAAATGCAGTTTAAATGCAGCTTCAAAGGGCTCTAACTGATCCCAGCCGAGGAAGATGTAGAGAAACAATCGGTTATTTTCAAAACAAATTGACAATTTATATACTTTTTAACCTCAAATGCTCTTCTTGTCTCATCTCTGCGATGCGCATGCGTACTGTGTAATCTGGGTGAATACAGTGGATGTCTTGTGAAGTAAAAAACTGTTTGTAGCAAAAAAATCCATCATGAAGGTATTTTTAATATTTAAAAATTTTAATATTTTAATATTTTAGCCATTGCTATGTTGTTGGATTTAGTTAGAGGACAACAGGGGGTGGACTTTTCACTGGAGGATTTGTTATTATTAATTATTTTGGACAGAATTAACAGTGTAAAGTTAAAATACCTAATAATAGCTTTGTTTCTTACAAATACACAGTTTTTCACTTGACAAAACTTCTAATTAATTGACCAGAGTAGTGTGGATTACTTGTGAATTATTGAGAAGTTTTTATAAGCTGTTTACACTCTCACTGTGAACAAAAACGATTCACTGTAGAGGGCCCATAAGTGAGCAAGTGATGTAATGTTAAATTTCTCCAAATCTGTTCAGATAAAGAAAAACTCATCTACATCTTGGATGGCCTGAGGGTGAGTCCATTTTCAGCAAGTTTTCATTTTTGGGTGAACTACCCCTTTAATAACTACATACAATGGTATCAGTCATGGAAACCATAACATCGACAAGGAATGACGGTGAATTTAATGAGCAAATCCTGGCAGAATTGAGAGAAATCAAGAAAGTTCTTGTGGAAAATTTAACACTTTTAAAAAAAGGTAACCTGTGTAAAGCTTTCAATTTGGCTAAATGATTGTATCAAATTCTATAAAATGTTATTTTGTTCTAGGATGCACTCCATTAATGACTGCACCAGGCCAAACATCACTGCCAACTCTCCCTGGACCCACCTCAGATTTGCTACCACCAGAATCTTCCCCAGTGGTACACGCCCCAAGTTCTTCTGCACAGCCTCTTCATGTTAAAGAGACTAGAAGTAATGACAACTGCAAAAAGGTATCATCCTTAAGTAACATTCAAAATGCCTTTGATGAGTAATCAGAAAATTATAATTTTTTTTGAAGTAATAAAAATAGACCAAAGCAAGCAATAGTCTTAGAAATGTCTTAAATACATATATAGTAGCAATGAAGCAATAATAATTAGTTCAGAAAAAGTATCAAAAGCAAATTATATGGTATTATTAAACAAAACTGTTAAAATACATATCATAGAGAGAGTATCATAGAGCTAATGTACATTAAAAAAAGGACTGCAGAGGGTGCCAACAGCCTGACAATTGTTTTTACACTTTACTGCGGGATCTAATCCTTGTTTAATACCGACTCAACAACATTTAATTCAAATGTCCACTTAATTACTATTATTTGGCCATTTCTTTACAACAAAATGCTACAGCAACTGTAATTTATTGAATTTTTTGATTGCTATTATAGACATTAAGTTTTTATACCCAAACTATAAACTTTTATCCCAGTACTTCTGTTATTTAAATGTCTGTAACACAGAAATAATGATCATTGTGGTTGAAAGACTGTTTGTGTTGCTGTTTCTAAATCAGCAGCAGCATGAATTGGGATTTGAATGTCTTTAACACCTGTTTCACATCGTAAGCGTCAGTGCAGTGTGAGCAGCGCCATGTATAGACGCTGCTGAGTCGCTGTCATTCAGGAAGAAGATTGCGTTGGTGTTTGAACAGAGATCACGATCTTTTTAGGATTAATCGTGCAGCTCTAAACACTGCACGTTCTATCACGTTCTCGCGAGATCTGACACACCAGATCTTGCGAGATCTCATGCCACGAGATCTCGTCACATCCCTAATATGCATATAATGGCAAGTCAGAAAGTCAAAGTGCTTTATACTATTTTTAATGTATTATTTGTTTATTTATTTATCTGTACATCAAACCTTTGATCCCATTTGTAAAAATCTAATGTTAAAAATGAAACAAGATTTCTGAACCTGATTTTATCTTTTTTTTGATGATGATTCATGCAAATTTGTGCATATTTTATTAGATTTAGTCACATCACCTTATTTGTATATTTAAACATAACATTTGCTAAAATCTGTAATGCAATTCTTAATGCATCTTAAATCATCTGGGGAAGTATGATGATATCCATTAGTGAGTTTTTTTTAACTCTATTCATCTGAGGTGTCTCACTGTAGTCCCATCACTGAATGAATTAATCATGATTAAAAAAACAAAATGTTACTAAGTTCACTTTTTAACTTTGTTTTTGTTTCATTGTTTGATCACTATTTTCAGGTGAGCATTGGCCCCAACACGTCAATAACAAACAGTATGCCCATATGAAATGGACAGACCCCAGAAAGGCCAAAAAATATACTCAGGCAGTTGGAAAATGATCTACTTTTTAGAGCGATATACTCTTTTTCCTCAATTGCTTAATGGTTCTGACACTATAGAGGCTAGCTGTGCATTAAACAGTTTTATGCACAATGTGAAGCAAACATCCAATGTGTAGCATAGTGCAATAAAATCACTTAATGCATTGCTAGCCATGGATTTTCCTGCTTATACCATGGCCATTTGCCAGTCTTTAAAACATAAAGGAGAAGTTCACTTCCAGAACAAAAATGTACAGATAATTTACTCAATCCCTTGTCATTCAAGATGTTCATGTCTGTCTTTCTTTCTTTAGTAATAAAGAAATTATGTTTTCTGAGGAAAACATTTCAGGAATGTTCTCCATATAGTGGACTTCAATGGTGCCCGCAAGTTTGAACTTCCAAAATGCAGTTTAAATGCAGCTTCAAAGAGCTCTAAATGATCCCAGCCGAGGAAGTGATCGGTTATTTTCTAAAAAAAAAAAAAATAGTACAATTTATATACATTTGAACCTCAAATGGTCGTCTTGTCTAGCTCTGCATCACCTCTATGTATTCCGGTTCAAGACAGGGTATGTTGAAAAACTCCTATTTTCTTAAAAATCTCATTTTCTCCTCCAGCTTCAAAATCATCCTACATCACTGCAGAAGTACCGATCCAGTGTTTACAAAGCGAGCATGCAAAGTTGATCAAACGCCCTTTACAAAAAAAAAAGGTAAAACAGCGATGTTGGATGATTTTGAACATGTCATGACCATCTTGGAAGACATGGGGGTGAGTAAATAATCAGGGATTTTTTTTTTGGGAAGTGGAGTAATCCTTTAAGGTGTTCTGTTGTGAACATAGATGCCCACACCATTCCTCAATAATTAATATATGGTTTGTGAACTTATGTTTAGTTTATTTCTTTCTTTTACAGGTTACATAAAAAATAAATTCAGTGTCGAAACAAGCCTTATAAAGAAGGCCATCTCACAGAAATGCGCAGATGAGTACAAGATGGCAAAGAGGCGCCACGATGATTGTGTGTGAGTGTGTGTAAATACTGTACTGTAAATACTGTAGTTCACAATTATTGCTATAGTTATTATAGTTAACTATATAACAATATAGATATAGTTATTATAGTTATGCTTTTTCTTTTTTTTTTGTGAAAGCCTGTAATGATTATAATCTGAACATAGTAAAAAAAAAGCAAATTCAATGTAATTCAGCTGTTTATATGAAAGAATACATTAAAATACTATTGAAATTATAACAAAACATGCATTTGTTGATTTGTCTTTCATTTCAATTTTATCAATTCCTTAGAAATTTTTGCAGTAATGCTGTGTGCAATGCTAATGTAGGTTGCGCAACAATGAAGGATGTACATTAACGTGAGTTAAAGTAAACTGCAAGACACAAAACTATTGGTTATTAAAAAATACAATAAAAAGTGTACCTTTAGGATTCTTCAAAATTCTTGAAAGATGCTTTAAAATAAAACAGGATCCCATTAAAATCCTGTAGAAATGATTCTACAGTATATTTATGTCTTGTCCTATAAGACAATCCTGTAGGACAATTCTATAGGACAATCCTATAAGACAGTTCTGTAGGACAATCCTATAGGACAATTCGTAATGGAATCCTTTAGGAACGGTTCCAAAATATGATAGAAATTCTAACTGGAATGCTGTACAGGATTCCTATTGGAATCCTTTAGGATTTTTTGACAAGGGATATGTGAAAAGACTCTAATGTTACTCCTAGCACACTGATCTATTAATAGAATGATATTAATTAGTCAGACACTTGTCTTTTAAAATGATCATGAGCTCAAAACCTTAAAGCTAAACGATTTTCTTTAGAATCAAATGAAATTGGATTGGATTATAGAGCAGGCAGTTTTAAATTCAAAAAGTTGAAGAGGGATTTGAGCAAACTTTGTTTTACTGGCTACGTGATCGGAGCGTTTGCTTTTGTATGTGACCTAATTGTGCCCTGCTATTACTATAAATATCGTTGCAACCAAAAACTTACAAGAGCACAACATTATTTATAAAGGTACAGTTTTTAGTCACTTTTCACTCTCTCTATATATACATTTTCATGCACAGGACCACCTCCCAATAGTCTCACCTCATGACCCCCGATTTAAAAAAAAAAAAAGGGATTACATTTAGGCTTTTATCGGACATTTTTAACCAAGGCGAAAAGGTGAGGAAAACAAAGATGCGATAAATCGTCAGGAGACAATAACATCAGCCGTACAGTTACAAGTTTGTAAAGAGGATTACCCTCTTTACAAATAAAAAACAAACGAAGTACTTAAAAGTAGTACTGGAATTGGTTGTTTTACTTTTATGCAAGTATGATTTTCAGGTACTGACACCCTTGTTTAAGGTCTCTAAGCTTCAGTTTTCTTAGGATTTTTCTTAGGTGTCCGTGTGTTAGTGCTGTTACGTTCCAGTAGGTGGCGGCCTACCCAACAGAATGGTGTAACATCAGATCTAGTACAACGGCTATATGCTTAAAAACGTTGAAAAAATATTTCAATATTAAATAAAATTAGGTGTATGTAAAACTATGCTAAGTATGGGACCAAAAGAATTTTAAATGCATTGTTCTGAGATTTTTACTCAGAACAATGTTTTTAATTTATTTTTGTTTAGCAACTGGTGTTAAAATAATGTTCAGCAGATTTAGAAGTCAGCTCCCCTCAAGTCAGTACCCCCCAAACGGATATATTTCATCAGCAAAACTGCTGACATGTTTTGCTAATCTTTGACAACCAAAATACTTTTTGTCAGTACAAACAGTACAAATAATTTTATGAGGCATCCCTCCTAAAAACAAACTGTTAAGAGAGACGAGCAAGAATATGCAGCAGTTGTAACACGCTGACTTTCCCTGGAAACCACGACAGAGTTATGAAACAATAGCAGAACAGGACACATAGATAACCTGGTAACCATGGATAACCACACACACACACACGCTGGCATATGTGGTTTATGAGAACTCCCTATAGATGCAACTGTTTTTATACTGTGCAAACTGCATATTATATCCCCTACCCCTAAACCTAACCACCACAGGCATTTTTTGGGCATTTTTAAATTACCAAAAAAAAAAAAACATCATTACACGTCATTTTTACACATTTACATCTGTATCCTTCAAACCAACCCGAAATTAAGATTTCTAATCCTAATAAAACAGTCCTGCCACACCCTACAGCTAGGTACTACTTGTATTTAACATTCATAACGGCAAAAGAGCAACATTCATAAATTCATAGATTTTTTTAGATTACATTTTATTTTTGAAATAATACATACCAAAAATTAAATTAAAGTAAATATTTGAGTCAGTCTCAGCTGTAATAGCAGTAAGAGCATAAATATGCCATGCATTCTGTTATTTATTCTGTGCCCATTATATATGGAGGTTTTGAGAGAAACAAGCCAGTCCAACATCATTTATCACAGGATTAGCAGTGAACTATCTCCCTTGTATACACACACACACACACACACTGTCCTGAGTAGACTGTTTATTTGGGAAATGACACTCACTGTCTAGAGAAAAGTTTTATCCCTCAGATGTTATATTTTCATAGCTCAGGAGCTATCAGAGTATCTGAGTCTCAGAGAACTGATTTGAGATCTGAGTTTTTCCTAAAATCGCTTGTCAAAAATGACAATTGTTGACATATAGTAGGAGTATATAGATATAACAAACTTTTTGATTGCATAACCCTGAAGAATCTGATAAAAAAACAACAAAATTGTAAACCTTTTTGAACAGTTTGTGATATTGTTGAGACCTTTTTTAAACGCTGGAGACATTTGTAAGAGGTTCTTTTTCTCTGGAAAAAATCTTTCTTTGTAAAAAGCATCTCAAAAGGAAATTTTTAGGTCAAATCTCAAGTTTGTCTAATCTCACTGCTGACTTCCCAGCTAACGAAACATTCTCAGAATGTTGGCTAACGTTCTATAAAAGTTCTATCAAAAAAGTCTACTAACATCATTAATGTTAATAGAATGTTTATTAATGCTATATATCATATAAATAAAAAATGTATTAAGTTGTTAGTGGAACATTTTTAAACATTTAAGAATCTAAAAAAAACCTTGAACTAACACACTTATAACCAAGCAATAACACATATACAATGTCTAAAAGTCTGGACATTTTGAATGTTCCTAGATCATTAAAAAATTGTTTTTTGATTTGAAATTAATGATTTTAAAATTGACATTAAAATTTAATGTTAATTTTCATGTTAGAAAAACTTTCTTACAACCTAAAATTGTTAGCAGGGTAATAAAAGCAACAGATTTTAAGAAAAGTTTAGGAGGACCTGATTGTATAAATGGCTGAATAGTTCTTGCATGTTTTTTGTGTTTGGAAGTGTCTTTCATTTGCAGGATATGTCGTGTACTGAACCTGAAGACATGCAGTAAATGTTTGTTTCCTCTACACTCATGTAAATAATTTAAACCTAAAGTTGTTGAAACTCCTGGATGCCATTTGCTGAGACATTGTGTGCTCACAGGCGTGGGAATGATTAATGTATGTGTTGGTTGTGTGAAGTATCAGAAAGATGGAGAGATATAATTTGTGTGTTAATGGGACAGAGTGGTCTGTCTGTGTGCATGTCCTTTGTTCGGTGTTTCTTTACTATGAAGGCTTGACAAAGCCAATATATTGTTATTGTATTGAAGCTAAATATTGTTATTGTTATATTATCTCTTGCACTGTCAAGTTCACTTTGAAGTAAAGTTATGCACATTTTTTATTTTCTAAAAAAATTTTGCACTGTCTTAAGAGCGAACCAGCCTTACATTTCACTGCTGATTGTATCCTGCATAAAACTATGTATGTGACAAATAAAACTCCTGAATCAAAAAAACTCCTGCTAAGTTTATTGTAGTTTAGTGTAGTTTATTGTACTCCTGCAAAGTTTATTGTAGACCAATGAATGAGGGGCAAATCAATTAGCTTATTGAAGAGAAGTGTGCTATGACTTTTATAACCGATCGGGTGTACGATGTTCACCTGGTTTGCGAAAAAGTGGTAGAAAATATTGACATAAAGAGATAGTGCTGTCAATACGCTTTAATGCTGTCAATATGCATCATACCACATTATGCTAGCATCATGCTAAAATCTACAAGCATCATGCTAATTGATGCTAAAATGTATTAGCATCATGATTAAATGTGAAAGTGACATGTTGTCAGATATGGTATCCAATACCCAAAATGTGACCTCTGTATTTAATCCATCACTGGTGAGAAGTGAACACACACATACACTCGGAGCAGTGGGCAGCTATCACTTCAGTTGCCAGCACTGGAATCAAACCAACAACTTCCTGATTACAAGCCTGACCAGTAGGCCAGTGCTAGCATCATATTAAAATCTGTTAGCATCATGTTAAAACATTGTAGCATCATGCTAAAATTTGTTGGCATCATGTTAAAACATTGTAGCATCATGCTAAAATATGCAAGCATCATGTTAACACATAGTAGCATCATGCAAAAATCTGCTAGCACCATGCTAATTAGTGTCAAAATGTGTAAGCATAATGCTAAAACATGCTAAAGCATAATTTCTAACTCTAGGGCTTTCAAGCTACAATCAGTGAAGAACTGCTTTCGCCAGAGGTCGGGATATTAGTTTCCAGTATACTTCCTGTTTTCATTTACATCCGCTACCGTAAACAAACAATCCCAAGCGACTTTTTAGATTAGATTCAACTTTATTGTCATTACACATGTACAAGTACAGGGCAACAAAATGCAGTTTAGGTCTAACTAGAAGTGCAATAAGCAGTAAAATGCAGGATATAGGTTATGTTATTTACAGGTTATTTACAGATATGATGTACTATGGGCATAGTGTACAGATGGATATAAACAGAAATGTACAAAAGGGTAGTGCAACGTAGTTYAAACAGTGCAGTAAATTATGTTATAACAATAGTCAGCACATAGTACTGGGGTACAAATTGTGCAGTAAATGTGTAGATATGATAATCTGGAGTGCAGATGAATGTGTAGACAGTCCAGAAGTGCATTGATGGTCCTCGGGCTGCTGGTTCTGATCCGCAGGCTCCTGAAGCGCCTGCAGGAAGGCAGGGGAGAGAACAGTCTGTGGGCGGTAGTGTCCAGAAGTGCATTGATGGTCCTGTAAAGTAAATAACAGAGAGTAACAGTTATTATTGTAATGAGTGGGTATGTGTATTTGAGAGTGTAGTGGAATCACTAAGTCAATAAGGAGACAACTCTTGGAAAGAAGGTCCTCAGGCTCCTGAAGCGCCTGCCGGAAGGCAGGGGAGAGAACAGTCTATGGGCGGGGTGAGAAGAGTCTTTGAGGATACTGCGTGCTCGACGCAGACAGTGTCTCCGTTGAATGTCCTCAATAGCAGAAAGTGGAGTTCCTGTGATGCGCTGGGCGTTTTTCACCACCCACTGCAGTGCCTTGCGCTCCGCGACAGAGCAGCTCCCATACCAGACTGTGACGCAATTGGTTAGGATGCTTTCTATTGTGCAGCGATAGAAGTTCACCAGGATGGCAGAGGACATCTGATTCCTCTTTAGTGTCCTCAAGAAGAAGAGGCACTGGTGAGCCTTCTTGACAAGGCTGGAGGTGTTGGAGGACCAGGACAGTTCCTCTGAGATGTGGGTCCCCAGGAAGTTGAAGCAGGAGACACGCTCAACAGCCATCCCGTTGATGTGGATGGGATCGTGTGTGCCTCCTTTCTCTCTTCTAAAGTCCACAATGAGCTCCTTAGTCTTGGTGGTGTTAAGGAGCAGGTTATTGTCTGTGCACCATGTGGCTAGATGCTGGACCTCCTCCCTGTAGGCAGTCTCATCGTTGTTGCTGATGAGTCCAATCACCGTAGTATCGTCTGCGAACTTGATGATGCCGTTAGATCCATTCAAGGCCCTGCAGTCGAGGATGAAGAGGGAGTAGAGGAAGGGGCTCAGTACCCCGGTGTTAAGAGTGATGGTAGTGGAGCAGATGTGGCCTGACCTAACATGCTGGGGTCTGTTAGTCAGAAAGTCCATAATCCAATTGCAAAGGGATGAGCTGATGCCCAGGTCTCCAAGTTTAGTAATTAACTTGGAGGGGATGACAGTATTAAGTGCTGAAGTCCATGAACAGCATTCGTGCATAGGGTTTTTTATTGTCCAAGTGTGTGAGTACAGAGTGCAGCGCTATGGAGACTGCGTCCTCCGTGCTCCTGTTTTTGTGGTAGGCAAACTGGTATGGGTCCAGTGTGGTCGGGAGAGAGTCCTTAAGGTGTGCCAGGACCAGCCACTCATAGTACTTCATAATGATGGGCGTGAGTGGCACAGGGCGGTAGTCATTCAGGCATATTGGACTGGAGTGTTTCGGTACTGGCACAATGGAGGTGGATTTGAAGCATGCTGGCACAGCTGCTTGAGCTAGAGACATGTTAAAAATGTCTGTAAAAAACTTAGCGAGCTGTTGTGCACATGCCCTGAGTACGCGTCTGGGGATGCCGTCTGGTCCAGCAGCCTTGCGCGTGTTGATCCGGCTCAGTGCAGTGTAAACATCAGTGGAGGTGAATGTAATGGACGGGTGATCATTTGAAGGTGTGAGCTTGGTGGCGGTTTCGTTATTGTCTCTTTCAAAGCGAGCATAAAAGTCATTAAGCTCGTTCAGGAAGAAGGCATTTGTGGCTGTTGGGGTGGAATTGCTGGGTTTGTAGTCGCTGATGGCCGGGATGCCCTGCCACATGCGTCGAGGGTCAGAGTTGGAAAAGTGATCCTCTAGTTTTAGCTTATAGCAGTGCTTGGCCTTTTTGATGCCCCTTATCAGATTTGCCCTGGAAGTGCTGTAGGCCTGTGCATCACCTGATCTGAAGGCAGTGTTGCGTGCTTTTAGCAGGAGGCGCACCTCCTTGTTCATCCATGGCTTCTGGTTTGGGTATGTTGTGATTTGTTTCTGGGTTGTAACGTTGTCAGTGGTGGTGTTGATATAATCCAGAACAGAGGAGGTTTAGCTGTCTATGTCCGTGCGAGCGCCACATGTTGCCTGAGAAGCAAACACACTCCAGTCTGTGTTTTAAAACCTGTTCTGGAGTGTGAAGTCTGCCCCCTCTGGCCACACTTTGATGGTCCTCACTGATGGCTTCACACGGTTGATGAGTGTTGAATACTTGGGGGTGAGACACAAAGAAAGGTGATCTGATTGTCTGAGGTGGGGGAGGGGGGTCGCAGTGTAGGCTTCAGCCATGTTTGTGTAGACATGGTCCAAAGTTTTGGTGTCTCTGGTGTGACAGGAAACGTTTTGGTGGAATTTGGGGAGCACTGCCTTTAAGTTTGAGTGATTAAAATCTCTCGCAACAATAAATGCAGCCTCCGGGTGAGCAGTCTATTGTTTACTGATGGCTGCATGAAGTTTGTTCATAGCAAGCTTGGCATCAACGTCGGGAGGAATGTAAACGGCAGTTATAATGGTGGAGGTGAACTCCTGTGGCAGATAAAATGGTTACACTTAACCATGAGAAACTCAATGTTGGCTGAGCAGTGTCTTCCGACAGTAACAGAGTTTGTGCACCAAGCTGTGTTAACATAAATGAACAGTCCTCCGCCTCTGGTCTTACCGGAGTTAACCGCCGCCTTGTCTGCCCGAAATGTATGAAGTCCAGCTAGCTCAATAGCATTGTCCGGTATGCCGCTGTTTGGCCATGTTTCTGTAAAGATCATGACGTTACAGTTTAAAAGTCTTTTGCTGTGGTTGATGCGGAGTCGAATCTTGTCCATTTTGTTGACCAATGACTGTACATTGGCAAGAAAAATGCTGGGTAGAGAGAGCCGGTGTGGTGTTAGCGTTAGCTTAGCTCTTAGCCCTCCGCTCTTCCCCCGCCTTTGTTTACGATCGCGCCGCCGCCTTCGAGCACTTCCGCCCGGCCGGGAAGAGTGCGCCGCTTCGGGTGTTCTGGCAATCTCAGGGATGAGATGAAGATTGCTGATAAAACTGTCAGAAATGTGCGAACCAATATCCAAAAGCTCCTGTCGGGTGTACGATGTAAAGGCACAACTGTTCCGCACGAACAGACTCGAAATGAGCAAAAAAAATACTGCAAAATTGCAGAAACTGGAGAGACACTGAGCCTCGCGATGTGCACGCGCCGCCATCTTGGTCCGTACACTTACAGTACATTTAAGATATACAACTTATCAGTGCATGTGTTTTCTGGAAATCGAACCCACAACCTTTGCGCTGCTAACGCAATGTTCTACCAACTGATCTAAAGGAACACAGCTTCCATTGCTTCCTGAAGAACACTAGCCTTTACATTTACATTTATTCATTTGGCAGACACTTTTATCCAAAGCGACTTACAATGAATTCAAGGTATACATTTTTATCAGTACTTGTATTCCCTGGGATCGCACCCACAACCTTTGCGCTGTTAACGCAATGCCCTACCAGTTGAGCTACAGGAACATCCAGCCTTTGTGTGCGGTGGCAGCACAAAATAAATAGGGTGGGATTTACAGTGACCCCCCCACACCAAGGTATGCAGCCGACATTTCCAATACAATGAAATCCTTACTACTGCTTAGGGAAGACAGGTTTTAGCACCATGATGTTTTCCATCATTATTCCTTATTCAAGCGGAATAACTACACTAAGAAGTCACAGGGTGGTGTTTGGGAGCAGTGATCTAGACCACAAAGTCTGGAACCTGACCTGGCGGAGCCTGAGGAGAACATCCATCATGGTTCCGATGGTCGTGGACCATGACTATGTGGCCAGTTGTATTGCATGTGGGACTGAGAGCAATATGAAGACACGTTGAGGGTAATCGAGGTGCAGAGAGAGCAGCTCCAAACATTTCATCTTCATAACTCTTTTGGACTTGCTTCGATTTGCTTTGTCGCATGAACACATCAGACTTTACACCAGGTAAGATTGTTGTAATATCAACATATTATAACTGTTAACTAAATGATTAACTGACCAAATAATAAAAAATTAACAATAATTCTTAATTATATTCTTGAGCACGTATGACAAGACAACTCATTTCTGTTGTAATAGGTTGTAATTCAGGTCACCAGAGAAAACCTATGGCACTAGCACAACAATTGAAAGTCTGTCTGTCTTTTATTTCCCCAAGGTTCTGTAGGCGGGTCTGTGTGTCCAGCACTGTACTATAGCTGCAGGACCGGATGGCTGCTTGCCTACACTGGATTCCCCCAACCCCAAAGACTCCTTTACCTTGTCTTACATGTTGTAAAAGTGTCCTGATGATGTGCTTCTGTTGCTGAGGTGTTTTTTCCTGTTCCCACACTATAGTCTGGGGGTGGCTTTTTTTTTCGCCTCATCTTTCCTCATGTGATCCTGTATTTCTTTAAATTCTTGTCTTCCCGTCCTGTCTACCCTCCTCTTCTTAAATCATGTATGTTTGTATTATGTGTGGATGGGTTGATTTCATTTCACTACTTGTTGTACTCTGTATAACTAGTATGTGACAAATAAATATCTTGAATCTGTAGTCGGCTGGATCCTAGTAGTAGGTCTTGTAGTCGACTAGCTTAATTCTATATTTGTTGCCTTGTCACAGCAGTGAGATGTTATAGCTGCATTAGAAACATTATATTTCTGCTGCCACCTCTGCGTGTAACATTCCTCAGTGTTTGACATATTGTCACAAAATCAGACCCAGAGTTTTAAATCAATATATTATAAATCACTATTACCAGCACTCTGTTTAAATCCTAGAAAGTTACAAATTGTAGCTTTAACATGCCAGAGGAGAACTGGCCCTTCCGGTTGGGCCTGGTTTCTCCCAGGTTTTTTTTCCATCTATACATTATTGAAGTTTTGGTTCCTTGCCACTATCACCCCGTTGGCATGCTTACTGGGAGACTGCTAACATTTAGCTTAGGTTTTGTAAATTGTTATGATTGATCCTAGCAAAATTATATAATTACAGTCCTGAAGACTCCACAGTTTCTTCGTCTCCAATTCTCTTTCATTCTCTTACATTGTGTAAGCACCCCCCTTACACACACAGATACCTAAGCATGAAAAGGATGCTTTTGAACAAACCCTCATTAAACATGTCTCCCTTCAGAAACTGCTGCCAACAGATGAGCTCTTCCTATTTTTGACATACCTGTCCAGTGGCTGTACCCAGAGAGAGTTGGGTCATACATTTAATATCCACCAAGCAACACTCAGAGGAATCATCATGGGCTTATTACTGGGTTACTGGCTTGTTATACAGGTTACTGGGGTTGGTCTGTTTGTGAATGTCTCCAGGCCCGCTAAGCACCCCCAAACAAATGTAAAAGCAACCTTAGATGAACATTAATTGCGAAAACATAGTGCACATGTATCGCGAAAGGGTTTACAGGGTTTACTTTTTAAGTCTGGTATAAATATGACATGCAAAAATAAATACTAACGTGGCATTTTGAGGACGATTGCAATCTGACAGTGTTTTTCAAACTTTATTCCATGGCGTAAAACACCTAATGTACAAATACACACAAAGTTACTTAGTAAAATTACTTGGATGTTACAAAGGGGTCGGAGGCGTGCGGATCCATTTGCAGGTTTTTATTAGAAGAATAGTAAACAGGCATGGTTCAATATCAGCAAACAGCAATGGCAGAGGCAAACCAGAATCAGAGTCGTGGTACAGGCGAAGTTCGAGGCAGGCGGCAGGCAAGGGATATCCGTGATACAGGCAAGGGTCGAGGCAGGCAGCAGACAGAAAACGTAATCCAGAAAACAATCCAAGTAACAGGGCAGGCAGCAAACAATCAGAAAACGAGGAACAGATCAGGGTAATAACAGAAATACAAAACCAGGTAGAACGCTCAGAAATGTAACCAACAGGGAATACAAGACTTCGCAATGATACAATGTTTGTGCATGGTTTATATACAGAGTCCTTGATGGATAATTGTTTGCAGGTGTGTAATGAGGAGGAGTGGTCAGCCCCAGGTATGAGGGCTGCTGGGAAATGTAGTCCAAATGTAGTTCAGGTGTCGGTTCCCACTAATGGCCAGAAGGGGGCGGTGTGGGAACCTCGACGTAACATTAGAAGCCTAATTTTGGGGAAGTTGGAGAGCACTAATAATTTATTTATTATTAATATTACTTTTACATTTTATTGTGTTTTTAAGATACACATTAAAGTATGTTAAGATAACATACACATTTAGTATGTTATCTGTATGTATACCCTAATGTCATAAAACGTACGTCTTATTGATTTGGTGGGTTACAAATATGGCCCCTCTTTCAATTCATTCAGGGATCAATGTTAGTTAGCACCATCACTATTAATATTCAGAAGCACCCTCAGGGATTTTGTTCTGGAAATGGGCCTGCATGTCTCTCGCAGTGCTCTCTTTTGTGTCAGTGCTCTTTAAGGGTTCCATGAGTGACAGGAAGGTGTCGTAACGACTGACATGGCCATCATGGTGGACAAGGGATTCTTGGTGGATGGGACTTTTTCTTGGGGTGATCACAGTGCCCAAAAACTGTTATAGTGCTCAATTATAAGAAGTTATTGTCATGAATCCGGCCTCTGTGGCTCCCTCTAGCGGCCGCCAGCGGGAGCCATCCCCTGAGTACTAGGACTACATTTCCCATAAACCCCATACCTGGGCCACGCCCCTCACAGGTGCCGGCCATCTTATCATCAAGGACTGTATAAATACCCATTCATCACACACACTCATTGCGAAGTCTTGTTATTCACTTGTGGGAACATTACTGAGCGTTATTCTGTGGATTGTTTATACTGTGCATTACCTTGGACTGTTTATCGTTTCTGGATTCCTTGCTGCCTGCCTTTACGACCCTTTTCTATTGTTTGGATTACGCTGTTGTTTGCTGCCTGCCCTGAACCCTTGCCTGGACTTTGTTTACTCTATTGGATATCCCTTGTGTTCCCGTTTGCTGGTGTTGACCCTTGCCTGTCTGATTACGCTTTGCTTAATAAAGTGCTGCATATGGATCCCTCGTGTCCTGAGTCCTTGTTACAGTTATCCATAATTTACATGTTTAATGATAACAGAGTATAAAACATTTTATTGGATTTTATTTAAATCCTAAGTAGAGCTGCAACAATTAGTCGACTGATCGATTAGTTGACTATTATTGTCTCTTAAATTATTCCTTACTTCTAGATCCTAAATCCCAGTCATGGTTCTTGTATCTTGGAGTCAGGATCTAAACTCATGCTCTGTGTCTTCTGTAATCTGTGTGTTGCTTGTCTTTGAGTGGATGCACATGGCCATTGTTTGTTTGCTTGGTGCCTTGTGCTCTTCTGTCGTGGGTCTTGAACCCGCCCTCTTGTCGCCTCATTAATTATCCAATTATTAGTTCATGCCCCTTACCTGTCTGCCTACGTTTCTCTCGTTTCCAAGAGAAAAAACTGTTTTTTTTCTGTCTCGTGTCTTGAGCACTGTTGAATTGGTCCTTGAGAAATCAAGTCTTGTTTTGTTTTTGCCCCCTTTTGGGAGTTTTCCCTCACCGAACCTGTCACAGATCTTCTTCAGATGTTTTCTGAACCTGAAAAAAGTCAGTCTATGCCTTCTTAGCTGATGCACATTTGAGCACATTTAAGTTTGTGTCATGTACTAGATGACCTCCAGACTTCTATGGTCTAGCTGTTGTGGTTCAGTACAGACAAATGTGCAACTGGATGGCTGCAGGCGGTAATTCTGAGAAGGCACAGATGGATGTGGTGGAGCAGCATGGAAGGACAGGTTTCTATTTGCTGTTGCGGGTTGTTGGTAGGACAAGGGACTACCCGTTTGAACCTTGCCAAGGGCAGAGTCAACCAGGGGAATTTCACAGCTGTTGCCAATGCTGCAGATCATTAGCACCTTAGCTGTAGATGTCTAACGTTTCTAACTAGCTGCAAACATTGAATTACAAGCAGAGAAAAAGGACAGGAAGTTGTTAATTTCGCCTTTAAGTCTATGTCTGTAAAATAATATTCTGTCTAGCTGTAATTGTTGCTTTCAATGTAAACAGACAGATTATTTGTTGCATCACTCCTGATTAAAGCTCTCAGGGCCTTACTTCTATTACTTTTCCAGCCACTTTAAGATTTATTTGAAATTGATTGAATCTTACAGACTACCACTGCACCGCATCATTGGCATAGTGAACACATGCTTATGTCATCTCCTTCAAACTTCTGCAAAAAAAAGACATGACAACCACGAGGGAAAACGCAGCAACTGTTTCCTATTTAGTTGTTTTACAGGACTTTGTGTACAACTGAATAATAACATGTTCCTCTCATACTTTCTCTGAACATTTAAAAACAGAACCAGAGTTTTTTTTAATTCCTAGAGCACCAACGCTCTAGGAATCATTTGGTAAACATTGTCTTTCCTGTCTCCACTGTTTTGATAATTGGCTTGTGTTAACCTTCTGACCCCCCTGATGGAGAGGGTTTGTTTCAGAAATTTACTGGGTGACTAAGTAAGCAGAAGTAGGGACCTCGGGCCCCACAATGCCCTGCACTGTTACCCCACCCAGTCAGAGCACTCCTGCCAATGGCACGGATTCCATAGGGTAAGTGTCCGAGCAAATCATGGGTCACAGTAAAGAGAAAGACATGTTACCTGTTCCCCCTCAACTGCAGAAAAATACAAACATCAATATAAACAAGAAGCCCCTCCCTCTTACATGCAGTTGTAGTGTGAGATTTATTTTTAGTATATTAATTATTGCTTTAATAAAACACTGGCAGTAACAATATGATACAATAAAAAAAGAGACTCAATCCAAGAAATAGGTAAATTTTTATGTATTATAAATATCAACATTACACTGCAGGATTGTTACTTTTTTGTAACACTTTACAGTAACGTTCAATTTGGTATGTTTAGTTAATGCATTAGCTAACATAAACTAACAAAAAAATATATAGTTTACTATTTATCAATATTTGGTAATGTTGTAATTTGTAGTGTTGTAAATTTGTATAAGTTAATGTAAATTGTGCATTGTTTGTTTATGTTAGTTAACTGTGCATTAATTAATATTACCAGATTACAACGTTTGATTAAGAAATGTATTAGTAAATGTTAAAATTAACTAAGATTAATAGAAGTATGCTGTAGAGTTATGGTTAGTTCATGTTAACTAAGATTGCTAACAAATGTTAACAAATTGAACCTTGGGGTAAAATGTTATATTTTCCACAGAACAAAAAAGTAATTCAGGTTTTGAATGCAATGAGGAAGAATAAAGGATGGAAAGAAATCATTTTTGGATGAATTATCCCTTTAAACCATTAAACTGCCAGTAAAAAACATTATCTACCTGTTTTATTGATAAAGAGTTCATTTGACAATCATATGTGTTCAGAAGATGTTAAATATGGGCCAAGAGCCATATGGACCTAAAGGGTGCTTTACTGGTCATCCAGTCAGGATGTGCTCATTCACAAACAAACAAATATCCTGTTAAGAGTGTTCAGTCTAAATATCAGACAAATCAATGTAACAAACCATCAGTCCTGTTTTAGAGAGGTTCACATTTATTATAAATCACCCCCATGCTGGGTGAACACAACATCACACTATTATAAACAACACATTCCTTGAAATGGGCTGAAAGGTCATGCTGCTTTGCTGCATTGTAAGATTGCCTACAAATTTAAAGATGTTGGAATGTTCAGGCCTTTGTGAAATTACTTATGAGTGTTAACTTTGTCATTAACAGACATAGCTGAGTCAGATTCAATTGTTGCTGTGAAAACACAGGCCAGTTGAGTGCACAGAAGAAAACATTCGCAGGGTGTTCACAGTGTAAACTCACTGATTTAGTAGGGCACGAACAGAACATACACACACAGCTTTTTTTCATTGAAGTGACTTTGATTCTTCATTTCCAAATGTAAATAGTGTGTTAGTAGATGAAGAAAACGCAAAAGCAGTGGTAATGTGATCCAAAAATGGTAGTGGCTGATGGCAGAGAGAAAGAGATAACCAGTTGGAGGAGAGATTCTGCAACCTATATCTGTAACTGCAGAGTTCAGGAACCTTGAAAAATAAACAGAATCAGCAACAGACACAGACTTCAGCCAAAACCAGGAATAAAAGAAAGAGACAGAGAGGCAGATTCTCCTGGGTGGCCTCTGTTGAAATGCAAGCATAAAAAGGCAAACAAATGGGAGGATTAAACACTGTAAAACCAACCCATCACCAACAGCCCATCTGAGCCAAATCCACAGCATACACCTCCCTTAGGTCACTATCTGTCCAGAGAGAAAGAGAAAGAAAGAGACAGAGAAAGACAGAGAGATCATTTTAATGTGCCGCAGTCAAAACTTTAATGCCACATGCCACTTTAATGCAGACAGCAGGGTCTCAGATACTACTAATGATGTTTGGAGTTGCCAAACATTGCCCTTCCATGTCAATATTTTTAATGAAACACAGACTAGTGTTTACTTTAGGTATTTATTGGATTGTTTAGATCTGAAAATATTTATGGCCCAAGCAGTGAAATTGCGAAGGGCCCTAATGTTTTCTTTAGGATTATTAGGGCCCAAGCACTGAAAGTGTGATGGCCCCATTGTTTATTTCTTTGGATTATTATTATTATTATTAGGGCCCAAGTAAAGGGGCCTATTGTTTTCCTTATGAATACTATTATTATTAGGGGCCAAGCACTGATATTGCGAAGGGCCCTGTTATTTTCCTTAGGATTTATATTTTTCATGGGTTTTGGTCTCCTTAACATGCTCAAAAAGTCTTAAAACTTGGCACACACCTCAAAGTCATTGGCCATTAGGGCTAAGCAAAGAACACATGGCACATGGGTGGAGCAGAGGGCTATAGTGCCCCCCGGGTATAGGGCATAAAAATTATGCTGCATGTTCAAAAAACAAACATGCATGCACCTGTACGAAACTTGGTACATTTAATCGGTTATGTGGACCCTAAGAATTTTCGCACTGACAACCATTAGCGCCCCCAAATTTTAAATACTTTTTTATATTACAGAATAAAAAATTTGAATAACATTCTTATAACCAAGCAATAATTGTTAATTCAACATCTGAATTCTGAGGGGAGTGTTTTACTAATTTTTTTACATTTTTTCTATGGAGGGTCCTCTGCCCTCCCTATAACAGGACGCGGGTAGAGTAGTACTCTGCTCCTCCTAAAACTCTAGCTATTATGCAGCTGGCCCAGTGGCATGCTTGGATGCCATGCCTACACTAGCCTGGGAGACCCATGTTCCAATCCTGTGTCAAAGGCCTTCCTGTGTATTAGTAATCACAATGACGTGGCTATTCTGAATCACTGTTATAGAGCGACTGGCAGCAGTAAGTGTGTCACTTACAAAAGACTTAGAACAGACTTTGACATACTAAGAAGAACCTGTCATCACTGCTTTCAGCTATATTATTATAATTTTTTAAGGTTTTCAAGGCCTTTCGTCCCCTTAACATGCTCAAAAAATCTTAAAACTTGGCACACACCTCAGAGTTGAAGGCCATTAGGGCCAGGTAAAGGCTGGCACATGGGTGGGACAGGGGGGCTCGGTAGTGCCCCCTGATATGGGGGGCAATGTTTTCACTGACAGCCATTAGCTCTGCCCAACAGGAAGTCAGCCATTTGGTATTTTATGAAAAGCACATGCCGTGAACTTTTAAATACTCCTCCTAGGGATTTCATGTAATTGTGAACAACTTTATGAGCTTCATGCTAAGACATTGCAGGTCCAAAACTGTGAAGGGATTTTTGATATCTCAAACAGTGATGCCATGGTGAGGCAGTAAAATGATGGCGAAAAATAGGAAACAGGAAGTCTCTAATATTTACAGCATATTTGTACAGTATATGTGTGGCGGGCTGATGACATTGATATGACTACTGTGAGTCACGATTATAGCGCCACTAACTGGCAACAGGAGGTGCATCACTTAAAACAAACTTTAAAATAGTGTGTTTACTATTTGTAAAACACATTTAGCCAAGTCACTTTAGACTTGGTCAGAATAATGTAGACCCATGGCTGATATAAAGTACTAGAAGGAACTTTCTCTCATGTTGCCATGATAACATGTCAAACTTTAAAACTACATTCAGGTGTATTTGAAGCTCTCAGCAAGCATAAAATGACATTTGACACCATAAAATTTGGCACCATACTAGTTGGCTGTTAGGTGTGGGTAAAAGCATTGGTATGGGCGTGGTGGGGGGTTTCTGTAACGTCCCCTTTTATTCATTTTTTTAAATGTATGAAACCAACATAAACATGATGTAATTTAAATTTCAGTTTTGAGAATTTATCTTTTCTATGTTTATTTTGTAACACTTTGTTTTACAGTGTCTGTTACACATTACATGTACTTACTATAGTAATAACAGTAAATTGTACATAATTACATGGGACCCTAGGGTATTGGTAACCCTAAACCAAATAATCCTAAACCTAACCGGATAGTAAGTACATGTTGTTAATACTTAATACTTAAATGTATAATTACACAGTAACAAGGACACCTGAAAATAAAGTGTAACTCTTTATTTTTCATTGATCCATGTTGCATTTTTAATGCCACTTTGTCATTTACATGCCAAAATAATAAAGTTTTGTGTATTGTGTTGTGTGACAAATTGGCCATGAAATAATTAATAAAAATGGTTAACAATCTATTTGATTATTAATGTATTATAATACATTAGTTCGACTATTAAAATGTCATTACAGATAATGTTTTGCGTCCTTTTTTAATTGAAAGGAAAATCAGCTTTGAGGATTGTTTTTTTTAATGACTCATAAATATCAATCGAAAACACAGTGTGAGATTCAGTGTGAATTTTTTAAGAAAAACAGAGTGTGAGAGTCAATGTGTACACCAGTACCATGTAAGATAAGAAGTAGAAGAGGGCTGAAACTGGAAGTATGTTTGAGTGAGATCTTGTTTGCTTTGAGGTGACAGCATCATAAATCTCTCACTGGAACGTCAGATGAAGAAATTTCTCCTGCCTCGCTTTATTCAAGTGTTTCCCATTGGCACCCAAAGTGGGTAGCCATGCTATCTGTAAATATGAGGCGTTTTACAAGCAACAGTTTTGACCCAATTTGGTCAGTGCTGCACTGCACCCATAATTAGACCCTGGAATTAAACACATGTGTGTCAATTTGTTTCTGTATATTACCCAAATGTGTTCCTCTTCCCCATGGGGGGGTGGGGGGTGGATTGTGGGTTGGAGTGAGAGCTGGTGCGATGGGCTCAAGTTACAACCTCGTCGGAGGCTACAAGCAAATTACAAGCAATTAAGGAGTGAAAAAGCGTAACATTCAAAGAGGACAATGGGGAGGAGGAGGGCATTGAGTGTTACTGACAGATATCTGCCTGACACGCTCAGTGGTTAACCTGTGAAAAGGCTGCTTTTCCAATTTTTCCTAACCGTTCTGGCTTGACTAATGGCCCGCACCACTTGACCTTCCAGAATCCTAACCCGTAGCTTCATGGCCAGTAGGGCACATGACAGTGAGAACATTCTCTACAGTGGCTAACGTTCTCCAAAAGTTCTTTTAAAGTTATAAAAAAAATGTTGCATTAGTAGATGTTAGTAGACTTCTATACATTATATAGCATATATATCAAAAGTGTTATTATAACGTTGTTAATTGAATGTTTAATAAAATTACAGAATTACTTCAGTTCGGCCTTTAATACCATCATGCCTGACCTTCTCTCAGACAAACTGACACAGCTCTCTGTGCCCACCTC
>JAZGTK010005214.1:0-11205 GCA_036877625.1 Ambastaia sidthimunki
AGCTCGAAGGACATGGCCATGCAGGCTCAGAAGAAGATCCTCAGTCACATGGCCAGCAAGTCCACGGTTCATATGTTCATAGACGACAACAGCAGCGAGATTCTGGACGAGCTCTACCGCGTCTCCAAAGAGCACACAGGAAACCGCAGCGAGGCCCAGAAGGTGGTGAAGAACATGATCAAGATAGCCGTGAAAGTTGGAGTTCTGTTCCGACATGAGAAGTTCAGTCCAGAGGAGCTCAGTCTGGCTCAGGACTTTAGGAAGAAACTCCATAATGGAGCAATGACTGCTATCAGCTTCCAGGAGGTACTGTATTTTTTTACAAACATAGAGGATTATAAATGTTTTAATGCCATTTGCTAAATTAAGATTTACCTGTACTCTTGCTCATATTTAGTTTTGAACTCCTGCCCTTAAGTGTTCCTGTAGCTCAACTGGTAGAGCATTGCGTTAGCAGCGCAAACGTTGTGGGTTCGATCCCAGGGAACGCAAGTACTGATAAATGCATACCTTGAATTCACTGTAAGTAAAGCGTCTGCCAAATGAATACGTGTAAATGTAAGTATTATTGTTCAGTACAGAACATGTTGTTTGTGCTAAGGATGATTATGGCACCAACTCAGGGGGCCAGTTCAGCTCCAGTCTGATTTACACACACTTGAATCGACTAATGAAGATGTTCAGGATTACTTAAACAGGCATGTGTGTTTGATTAGGCCTGGTGTTAAACTCTACATCAGGGGTCTGCAATTCATGTTACTGGAGGTCCCCTGACCTGCAGAGAATAGCTTTAACGCACCTGCCTGGATGTGCCTGACATCCCAAAGATCTTCATTAGTTGCTTCAGGCACTTCATTAGGGGTGGGCCTTATTGGAGACCTCTGATCTAGCATCCCCCCAGAGCAGCACGTGTGATATGTGTTGTTTATGTAAATGTTAAAGCTGATGATCTCTCCCTCAGGTGGAGTTCACCTTTGATAAGAACGTCATGATGGAACAGTTGGCCGAATGTCGTGATTTACTGCTGAAGTTGGTTGAGAAACATCTGACAGCGAAATCTCTGGATCGCATCAGACATGTGTTTAATCATTACTCTGATGCCGATCTCCTCACACACCTGTACGACCCACAGGGAAAACTGTGCGCCAATCTCACCAAGATCTGCAGCGGACTCAGCCGCATGATTGAAGAGGAAAAACTCTGAGAAGACACCAGAGGAGAGTGTGAATGAGAGATCCACAGAAGACAGACAGGGCATGTCACTCTGGACATACGGCCACAGGTGCTGTGGTCACTCAAATTAAAAGCTAATGTATTTTATTGGTTGGCACATTTTTATTGCTGGACAAGGTGATCAACTTGACATGAATAAAATCAAAACATGATTAACTCACTGAATAAAAACACAGCACTGTCAACAATTTTTGGTTTTGAAGGAAATTCAAAACCTTGTTCACCCTAAACTTGAATGGTGAATTTTGTTTTGTTTAAAAATTCTTAAAGACTTTGAACAAAGACACAAGTGTTACGTTTATGGTTCCAGTCTGAATCAGAAATTCTGCAATAGTGAACAGTCATGAGTAATGGCCAACAGACCGATTCATTTCTATTTCAATTTTCTCCTTTTAATGTATTTAGTTGATCAACAATAAAAAAACAAGCATTCTTCTGAAAACATCCACTCAGAGACTTTAATATGGTTCTGTCAGTCTGTTTTTAGCAGACATCATGACCACAACACCTCAATGTCCAGATGCTACAGTAAGTATTTAAGATTGTCAAATCAATGATTCCTGCCTTGTGGATTTCACTACCAACTACTACTGTGATAAAGTGACAGTAATCAGATCACATGATCTCATTAGGACGGCCCTCATAAGGCCAGAGCGTCTAAATAATAAAATACAGAACCAACCAAATTTCTGTGTTTAAGCAAGATTTCACACACAACACAATAAAAATGAAAAATGAGGACAATACAGATATAGAAACAGTTCAGTTTTATTGTAATTTTTGACTGAAAACTCTATAAACCAGAAAAACCAGGTAAAAATAAAGTGAAACAGTTGAACCAGTGCTGGTGAAGAAGACAATAACAGCAGAAAATACAACCATAATTCTGTGCCCACCAGACTGACTCTGAAATGAATGAATCACAGGTAAATGTGACTCACCTGAAGTCATGTGATTATATCTGAGATCTGAAGAGCTCACAGTGAAATACCTGCCTGAGTTTCTGTTGTTTCTCTGAACTGTGTCTCAAACGCACACTCAAAATCATCTGCAGCATATGAAGACACATTTCGGAGGACAGTGTCATTGGGTCTAGCTGGTGATCACACCCTGTTTGAGGGTCATTTTCGGGCAGGTGCTCTTCGCAGCGCCTGCTGTTGTCAACTCACTGTTGTTGTTTCCGCTGAAGTTTCCTGACGTGTTGGGAAAGCCGTGTGCTGCAATATATTTCTGATAAGCCTCACGTATGATGCGGAACGCCCGAGCGTTTGCGTACGGGATGTCTGTCACAGGGTCCCGATACAGTGCCGGTTTATGGGTAACAGGACACACCTCCTGAATGGGGTGGGGGAGGCTGGAGCGAGCTGATGGGGGGAAGGTGGAGTTAAACGCATCATCATCACTGAAAGTGATGTAAGTGCGGGAGCACAGAGACCCCACCCCCTGCACAGAGGATGAGGAAGTAGGTGTGGGTTGGGGTGTGTCCTGATCCAATCTATAAAAGTAAACAGTCTCAATGGCATGTTCTGCTCAAGATAAAAACAGACAGTGCGTGTGTTTCTTTATATATGTAATGTATGTGTGTGATTGCATGTACAAGTGTTGGATACTAGGATTAGAATACTGGATTTTAATAACTTGATCGATTTCACTGATCAATTAAAGTGTGTATATTTACCCCTCCACATCCACATTTTCTTCTTTGGTCAGTGTGTCTGGCAAGAGGGGCATCAGAACTGAGTGATAGCGAATCATTGGTCCTTCAAACCTTCTCTTCTTTTGAACATGCTTCTTTTTATCAGCCTCCAAACGCTCGTAATTCTCTGAAACACACACAGACACACACAGCATTAGAATGTGAAACACACACTCGTATCAGTCGCATCTTTTGAGTGCTGCTGTACCCAGTGATCTCAGGTTGATCTCTGCGGTGAGTTTGGCCTCCGAGAGCAGCTCGTCTTGTGTCAGTATGTGTTCGCTCAGAGTTCCTTTTCTCTTCCGCGGTGCTTCCTGCTGGCGCTCCTGCAGACGCTGGTTCGTCTTACGTGTGAGCTCGCTCGTGGACTTGCGCACAGACTTACGGACTGTAGGAGATATCACGATTATCACAGATTAACATTCACAGCAACACTGTTACTGTTTATTACTGGACTATTTCTTAGAAGATGGCATTCAATTATTTCACTTTAAAAATAACAATTAATTAAACATATTTGTCTTCAATACTTTAAAAGCATCAAAAAACAGTCTGTGGGTCACCATTAGGGTGTGTGTGTGTGTGTCTGTGTGTGTGCACGGGTAACTCACTCTCTCCAAAGTCCTGCAGCTCTTGAATTGTGCGTCTCTCAGTCTTGAGTCGCTCGGCCTTTATTTCTTCAGACACTCGCTTTACTTTGGGCTTGGAGACCTTCAGAGGTTCCTGAAACAGTCACACACACATTATCTTTAACAGATGTGTGTAAACATGTATGTGTTTACATGCACCTGGTGTATGTTTGCTTGTATGGAGCAAATGCGTATTTTTTGACCTTGTAAGCTTTGGTGACAACGCGGCTCTTTCTGCGGGGAGCGACGTCCTCCTGATCGCTGTCCGGTTCATCTCCTTCATCAATGTCAAAATCACTGTCCACCTCATCCTCAGTGTCTGAGTGATCTCCTCTGTATTCATCATCTCCAGACTCCTGCACACACACGCACACAGTGAAAGGTTGATGTGTGATCAGTGTGAAATTATCATCAGAAAGTGCAGAGCTTAATGTGTTTAAATGTATATGGTAATATTTCATCCTGTATGGTAACGTGGAGTTATGTGTTTGATTGTTATATATGATTGATATAATGATTGTTATATTGTGTAACAATATTAATCATTTATCATTGAATGTTTAATATGTTTAATATAACACAGAGAAACTCTTACATCATTGAATCCTCCGTATGTTGTTTTGTAGAAATCATCTTCTTCTTCCTCCTCCAGCAGTTTGGTCATGCGGTTGCCCGCCGTCCTGCGCTGCTCTCTGCTGTTCGCTAAACTCATGTTACGTTCAGTAACTCGCTTTATACAGAACTAAAATGCTGACAGACGCACTTCAGATATTATATAAACATATATTCACAACAATGCTTGTTTATAATTGAAAATGATACAAAATGATCACGCTGTGCCGCAAGACAATAAAAACACAACGCTAACTTCCGGTGTACGGAAGCATTAATACTGCTCAATACTGACACACACTGGACTGGAGATCGATCACGCACGCGCGCACGCGCGCGCGCGCACGTTAACTTTACTAAGTAAATGGAGACATTCCATAGACGTCTATTGTTTTTATTCACAACTAGTTATAAAGACTATAACCTAACTAGAAATGCCAAAAATAATGACAAAAGATTGTTTTATATTGTTTTTTAGCCAGTTGTTGGATCTTAAGACACCGTCAGATGGCAGCATTTCACACACATGGATTCAACGTGGATTCAAACGTTTGCTACCCATGAGAAGGGACGGACAGCCGCAGACAGTCATTTCCATCAATAGCAACTCAACAAAAGCCACTGTGAGTCAGAACATGAATCCTGTGTTTGAATCGTAGAAACATGCTTCTTTGTTTTGTGTTTTTGGTCAGTGATAGTTCATTTGTGGTTGCTGGGATACATGCTTTGTGTGTTTGTGTGGATTTACACACCCCTCTGATCATTCTGAACATACCTGTTCACACAAAAGAACGGAAATATTTCTGTCTGAATGACCTGCAGTTCAAATCCCGCATCTGACTCAAAGATCAAAGTCCTGAAAACGTCTGACGATTCACAATGTGAACAGATCTTTAACTCACAATATTCTATGACTTATCATATGTTTTTTTGACAACTCAATGTTACTGATCTGGAATATCTTCTACTGTTTTGAAGAAGATACATTAATATTATATTTGTGATCAAAGATTTTTAAATATAACTTATTTTCCTATTTATATAACTTATTTATATAATTGTTGAGGTTGGAGATAGTTCTGATTGGTCTCTGTGCTGTTTGTTTGTGATACTTAGACGTGTATGAATATTGTTTCCCTGTTGTGTTGATTGAAAAAAAAAGAACTGGTGAGTAAAATCCCAAATGGGATATTGTATGTGTGTTTTAGGGGTAGGTTCAAATATGAATTGATTTCAGTTTAGAATGCTGGTATTTTTAAGGTTTCAGTTACTGTGAGGGTTTGGTGTGTTGATAGGGAAACCACCAACACACAACCCCAAAAACACACACAGGCAGCTGTGTGAGGACTTTATTTTCAGTACTTTAGTCTCAGAAGTTTCTCTTTCAACACTGGGGAATTCATAAAGTTCTCTATTATATTTTATTCCTGTAACTAAAGTCAAAATAAAACAGACATACAGTACAAACAATAAAAGCATTGACATGCAGTAAGAATATACAGTTACACCTGTATGATGAATGTGAACACACCTCAGATCATGTTGAGTTTATATAAAGGACTCTGACCAACTCTTGGATATAAAACTTAAGAGGATTAAAACTCTGAGGTCACACAAACCTGACATGATTAGATGAGCAAGACATGATCTAAGTCTTTTTTACTAACAAGCTTTACCTAAAGTATTTTAAAATAAGTCAGTTTTGACATGTTTCAATATATCATGTGACACACACACACACTTCAGTGTGTTTGTCTCCTGATGCAGATGTAAATGTAGGTCATCAGGTTATAAAGCCTGATTTCACTTCCTGTGTCATAAGCACACACACACACACACACATAAATACCATCTGTTGTCAAAATTGGTGAAACGTTAAGACATGTTTGTAATGTTTTGAGGTTTCAGGAGCAGATTCAGAGTCAGGATGGATGTCTGTAGATGAATCTTATGTTCAGCTCATTACTCTTTATATAATATGTGATTTATCTCAGTTTATAATAAATATGAAAGTGTCTATGACCTGCAGTAAATGGGTGTAACAGATTTAGAAATATAGTACAGCAAATGATACCATGTGGGATTAAATAATAATTAATTCATTACTTACTGGGGGACAGAAGCTACTCTTGCTCGCACTCTCTGATAACTGAAACACAGGCATGATCTATTGGCCTTTCAAGATGGATCTTTACTGCTCCTTTAATAGCTGTAAAGCTGTGGCTTATAGTAAACAATGTCACACCAAAAAACAGAAGAGGGATTTATTTGGATATCTAAAATGAAAATGGATATATTACATATTGGCATGTCATGTAAATGTGGGCCCATCATTTTCTTTCTCTACCTTTGTCACAGCATCATGCTTAGTGTAGTGTAATGAAAGGCATTACACACATTTTTCGAGAAATGTGTAAGAGGCCGTACAATTGAAAGAGGGTGTATACAACAAAAATGTTTAAAATGATGACAATCCCCCACAATTCAGAGTCAGTTTTCACAAACCCAAGCATTAAAGCAAGCATTTTTAGGAACAAACAGAGGAGCAGAAAAATAAATACAATATAGTACATATAATATGCACTATAATCAAATACGTACAACTACAACTGATTTAAACACATGAAAGCAATGATGAGAATGTATATTTTAAATATTTCATATACATGTAATCTATGCCTATATATGTTTATATATATACATATAAAATATGTGCAGTGTAGACAAAACTTTTGTCCCCACACTTGTGATATGAATGTTGCACATGAATAAATGTGGTATAGTTTTATAAACATATAAATGCAGACATTGTTTTGCTCTTCTTTTTGATCTTGCACTGCGTAACAGATGCAGAACCTTAATTTTTGCATTAAAACACTGGTTTGTAATCCCTGCGTCTCAATTCACATACTATCCAGCCACAACAGTATTCAAAATTAGAATTAGCATGTTCCAAATTGTAATATGTTGAAATGAAATTTTCTTAAAGTACCTGGATTGGCTGCTGTTTTGAAAATTCATAGTGACGATCTATGAACACTAATGGCTTTTATTACCCACAATGCGAGAGGGTGACGCTACACTGAATTAAACCAAATAAGTGATACATCAATAAATTCATAAATTAAACTATATAGAAAGTAAAAGTGACATGTTTTTGTCAGATATGGTGACCCATACCCGAAATGTGACCTCTGCATTTAACCCATCACTGGTGAGGAGTGAACACACACTGCAAGTCATGAACACACACTGGAGCAGTGGGCAGCTATCACTGCAGCGCCCGGGGAGCAATCAGGGGGTTAGGTGTCTTGCTCAAGAGCACTTCAGTTACTACCTGCCGGTGCTGGAATCGAACCAGCAACCTACTGATTACAAGCCCGACTCACTAACCAGTAGACCACAACTGCCCCTAGTAAACATTACATATAAAATAATGAATGAAGAAATGTTTAAATGCAAGGAGGAGTTGTATAGATGTGTGTGATTGTTTAACAGCACAATGTTGTCTAGCCAACAACTGTCACTTTCATTGTGTTAGTTTGTCCCAGTACCTACATACTCTTTTGCTATGCACTACAATATATATACTTTCCCAAAACACAAACAGAGTGTACTTTAAGGGTATAGTATAAGTATGTGAATTAGGACACAGCAAATGATTGTTCACAGTCAAAGAGTTTGTTTTAAACTGTTTCTGTAGTGACTTGTGAACGTCTCTGAACTCTGGGTTACTCTTAGGAGGTTGGTTAAACTAACTCTTAAACTGTTTTCTGGAATCAACATACCCAGAGTAAGCAAGAATTTGGTAAATTAACAAAGAGTTTAGAACATTTTTCTGGAATACCCCCCTTAAGTTAATCCCATGATGAACATACTATCATTTCAGTGCTTTCAACACATTTCTATGATTAAACATGGCAAATTAAATCAACTTATGCTTTCATTTTTGTAATTAAATATTTAAGGTTTAATAAAATGACCCTTTCAACTTGACATACACGTCAGCTGACTTCTGTTTTTGTTGCTGTTTAAAGTCGATGTGGGTGTGGCTGTTGCTAAGGGAAGGCAGAATACTCAGCAGCCAATCGGTGGAAGCAGGAAGTGAAGGCATTAGTGATCTGACTGTGTGTTGAATGTGTATGTGAGATCAGATTGTGAACGGTAACAGCCACTCTGGAAACTTCACATCACCTTATTCATTATCCATGAGTTCCTGCACCAGTGTGTGAGTGTCTAGCTGTGCAGTCTGAGCGGTCTGGTTTAGGCCATGCTCCCTATAGACCATTAATCTGTTGGGTTTATTTAGGGTTAGTTAGTGACAGGTTAGGTTTTTTGTTGTTGCTGGATTCACTCAAGTTCATTTAGCTGCTGAAACTTGTTGCAATTTCAAACACACCTACCATGTTAGGACACTACAGTTACTACAGTAATAAACAGTGCAGATGAAGTCTGTCTGTAGGCAGAAATAATCACTTGTCTATACAAGTGCTCTTAATATTTATCATTATTTTGTTGAGTTTATTGTTTTTCATTGCATATGTTTCTTTGTTATTATTATTTTTATTACTTTTTTATTTCATAGTTTTAAAAATCGTTAGATTTTTAGATCCCTGTGATCATAAAATTAAATAGATATAGATTCAGTGTGGGCTGATGATAATTTTGGCATATTTTGTATTTTATGCTCACAGAAAATAGTAATAAACTGCACAAAATGTGACATGATACAAGGATCATGAAGGTCCTGCTGTCTGACCGTAGAAACAGACACAAGATTATATAACTTCAGCTGTTGGGGGAAGGGCCGTGTGTCACTTCCTGTTTTCATTTCATGTTTGAATTCTGAGGAAATTCTGAAGAGCCACAAAATAACAGATGCAGACATGAAAGAAAATGATATAGAGAGCAAGAGAGAGAGAGAGAGAGAGATACTGATAGAAACAGAGAAATAGCTGCTGTTTTCGCTTTATAGCATGTGTGCTGCTTGTAAACAGAGGAAGTCTGTTTCTCGATGAAATTCTTTGAGTTTGCAGACAAACACACACGCTGCAGACACACAAACACACTGCAGCTCTCCTGTGAAGTTTATACTTTTAAAAACTAAATCATCAGTTAAACTAATGCAGCTTCTTCTGTTTAATATTATCTGTCCAGTGAGTCTTAGCAGATCTGTCTGATCACTGGTAGAAAAATAAAATACAATGAAATATATAATCGTGTACAGTTAGGACACAACATAAACATACTGGCAGTTAAAGATGAGAAATGCTTCTGTGTGTTTTGTTGTGTGTTCAGTCAAACTCGGCTGTGTTTTTGTACAAATTCATCTTGGCAATTTGACTAATATTAGTTGTGAAGCTGCTGAATTCTGCTGTTTATGCATTGATACAGTTCAGCTCATCTCATAGCTGATGTTTTACTCACACAAATTTCTCAGAAATGTTTGTGGTGTGTGTTGATAGTGTCAGATGAGAGTTGCTGCTGATAAAACAAACTCACCAGAATTGCAGGTCCATCAGTTTGTGTTTTCAGATTCATTTTACAGTGTGTGTGTGTGTGTGATTACTTAAGCAAAACCTGACAAATCTGGTCAAAACCTCCTTTTAGGGACGTCCTTGTTTGTAAAAACACAGTGGGGAAGATCTTCCAGGGAAGATCTTGTAGACAGACAGGAGAAACATCTGTGAAAGGGGAGAGTTTAGGTCTACAGAGGAGAATTTATTTCCCATTGCAGTCCTTGAGAGATGTGTCACAACCGAGATGTGGAGAATACCTCATTTGTGATTTTAAAATTGCTGTTTAAATGTAAAAAATATGTGTGTTGCTTTACATTTTGTGGAATTGCATAAGGTTGAAAAGCATCAGCACAGTGAACCAGATGACAACCCATAAACACACCCCCCCAACCTACTGAAATAGTAAATGTCACACCTCTGTTAAATGTTACAGAGGTAAATGTCACACCTCTGTGTGGTTTCGGCTGTGCCTGCATCATCATACACCACAAAAACCTGCTCCTTTTCATCTAATTACATTTCTATAAATGAAGATGAAATGTTGGCATTTTTGCAATGTGCTATTTGTTGCATGTGAAAGGTGTTTATTTTAGTTGATTGGACGCATCACATGTCTGCCTGGCTTGTCTTACCCCACAGTGACACAAACAGCTGCACCATACAGCATAATGCAGCTCTGGAGACAGAAATGAAATATTTCTCAGACATGAAGAACTGAAGCAACATTTGAACTGTTCTGTACTTCACCACAGAGAGAAACAGAAATCCAGGAGACCAACACACAACCTTTCAAGATTTCAATTTTTATTAGAAAAATACACTCCGGCTGTTTTTATTAGAAAATAAACTTTAATTTTTCTGACTCTTGAAGAACACAAGCTGTTGGGCTGATACAAGCGTCGACAGTCTGTTTGCGGGATTTTGAATCGCACGTCGAGCTCAAAGCCTCGGTTCCAGTGTGAGGACAGCAGAAGATTTTTCTCTGTCTCACACTGTGATGCTGCTGGAGCTTCTGGAAAAAACAGACAACTCAGGAGACCACAGGCTGGTCTCACCGAATCAGGAGCACAAGACCCGCACCAATCCCTGCAAACCCTGCGAAAGCCATCAGAGCGTTCCTAACGACAGACTCCATGTCCTCCACCCGGAAGAACTCCACAAATCCAGTCTGCAGAGACACAGAAACTACAGTTAGTTCTGAAATTTCCCAAAACAAGCAATGATCACTGAACAAGAATTTAAAGTAAGGATTTCTACAATGATTTGAAGAATGACTCACTGCAATATCTAGAGAATTAAATGTAACTAGAAAAGAAGTCTAACACCAGCACTGAATAATGCAGGAAACACAACCTGATCCATTTAATGTGTGCCAGACAGATTTTCTTTCAGTCAAACAGACGTTACACACACAGATCTGGCTGTGGATTCACACTCACCCAGCCCTTGTTGTTGAGAAGCCACTGGTGCTGTTCTGAGATCAGATAGGAGGAGATCTGTTCTGCCACTCTGTCTA
>JAZGTK010005214.1:11255-22882 GCA_036877625.1 Ambastaia sidthimunki
GCTCCAAATGCCACCAGACTTGTGATCCGACCCCAGTTTGTGCTGCCGTCACTGAACATCTTCTTGGCTATGCTGTTGATGAAGCCCATGTCTTCAGTGTCCAGCTGCAGACGCTGCACCATACCTGGAGAAAACAGTCCAAAGATCAGCTCAACAGAACCGGACAGAACTTGTGTGTGGAGGGGGCAGTAAGAACACTGTATTTCTCTGATGCACACGATAGTGACTGTGAAAAACAAACAATAGCGTGTACTGTATCTGTGTAACATTGGGTCATATTCAGACAGAATAAACTTGCCTCAGTTTCTCTCACAGTCATTTAAATATCACATCCATCCCAAATATTTGTGACCCCCCCCCCTCCCCTCCCCGAAACTCGCGCAGTTCCGAGAAGGTCAGTGACGAACTCTGCGGTTTAACTAGAGAAAACATCATTTATAACTAGACTGAACAGCTCAATTAAAACATTTAACAAAAGGGTATAAACGCAAACATTTTACATAACTATTATTTTTTTATATGTAGAAGTGATGCGATTATTGGCTCAGTACCCAGAACGCTGGAAACATGTAGTTTGTCAATTTAACGATGTATCATTAAAGTTTTACAAATGTAAACAGCTGTAACTGTAACACTACGGGACCGTTTCAAAGCATCGCGACAGTCGGAGCGCGCTCGTGCTTCACCTTTGTAAGTGATCCGATGTTTCGCAAGAATATCTTCAACGACCCGCGTGAGCGTGTGCAGGGCCGGGTGAGGGTTCCGGTCCGGTGGACACGTGCCCGTGTGTCTCCTGTAGAACTCCAGCAGCAGCTGCCGAGTGTGCCGCTCCAGTTCAGCCAAACCGAACTCGTGCGGGTCCGGAGAGGACGGAACAGAGCCGTCAGCAGCGGAGACAAACCGCCCGTCCAGCTGTAATCCTTTCAGACCGTTTGTCCCGGGCCTCCGCGGTTTTAATGCGGTATCTATCTCATCCGCGCACCCGTCCAGCTCATCCTCGGTTCGGGTTTTGCGCGCGGGTTCGGGCACCAGCATCGCAGGGTCGCCCTGCGCGAGGACCCTCAGCGCCGCAGTGCGTCTGAACACGACACTCAGACTCATGTTTATCTTCACCAGAATAAGAGTTAACGCCGAGTTAAGCGTTAACCAGAATAAGAGTTTAAACTCAAATAGATTTGAATGTTAAGCTGAAACGAGTCCGTGACGGTCGACACTCCTTACAGAGAGTGAAGCGGAAGTAGCTGCACTGCTGACGTGTATTTATATCACGCTATTACGTCACGGATTTTTTCTGTCTGTATATGGGCTTCTTTTCCAGAACTTCCTGGAATTTCTTGATTCTGCCCACTTTTGGTAAAAAAAATAATAAAGTGATTTAATGAATGTATTACATATAATTAAAGACCAAATGAGGTCATAATTGCGAATGGAGAGCTGACAGAATTTAATCAAGAAAGTGACATGTTTCTGTCAGATACGGTTACCCATACCCGAAATGTGACCTCTCACACACACACACACACACACACACACTGAAGCAGTGGGCAGCTATCACTGCAGCGCTGTGGAGCAATCGGGGGTTAGTTGTCTTGCTCAAGCGCACTTCAGTTGCTACCTGCTGGCACTACAAGGCCGACTCACTAACCAGTTGGCCACACCTGCCCCTATCATAATGAGGACATAATGAGTTTCAGTATAGTTTATGATCTAATCCAAACCATTCTAACACACTCTTACCTTTACTCTCCTCTCACTGTGACTCAGAGTCAATGCAGCCTCACCACTTCACAACTGCTCTCTATAAATAATGTGGGTCAAACTGACATTAAATAAATGTTGTTTTGGCATTTAAATTGCTATCTGCTCTTTATAGATCAAAGCTTTGACATTTTTTTAATATATAGCTCTCAGGTAAGGCTTTGCCAGTTCAGCATTTTCCTGATAAACTTTTTTAATTCAATGTCTAATAAAATTTGTTACTGTCATTTTTCCAGGACAAATGTTGTAATCTGGTTAAGTAACACAGTGTCACGTGATACCTGTCATTTTTCATCATTTGTCTCAAACTCTAAACAGTTTTAGCTAGAATCATGTTGTAAATTATTGTAAGGTTTTCTTTATGAAAAATGACCAAATGAAATGGTGTAAAACTCAATACCACACATTTCTAGACAGCCTAGACTAATTATTTATAATTAAATTTGCTTGGTATTTACTTATGGCAATAACAATATGCATAATGTACTTTTGTCTGCAAGCAATTCCCTTTTATCTGTCGTATTGATTTTATATGATTATTACAATTGTGTATGACTGAGCATTTATTGAAAATAAATCTATTGTAGATTTTCGGGAGTGTTGTGCCCCAGCCGACTGACGCACCCCTGCCACCTGGTGGACAACAGAAGTATACACAACATGCAAAATCCTAAAACAAATCACCAAAATCAAAAAGCTGCAGAAACAAACGTCCATTTCCAGGATCATTTAGGTTTTAACATTTTTATGATGACAATTAAACATCCTGGCCAAATTGTCTTTACAATAAGAAAAACATAGATATATAACTTAAACTGTGAAGTATTTACTTGATAGTATTCATGCATATAATGTTAATTTAATTTGTGTTCCCCAGCTTCGGCGCAGTTGGCAGAGCATCAGTGTTTGTGCCCTAATGGTTTGTGTGCGTTTGCTGAAGTTCTGTTCAGTTTTTCCCTGGCTCGGCCATGTTGTAAACACGTGTTGCGGATCAGGATTGAAAATTAATGATCCCCTTCATTGTAGTTCTCACATTATGTTTTATTGAATTACGACTGCGTTTGTTAGTTCTGCAAGTTCAGGATGTGTGTATCTTTCTGGAAAGCGTTCTTTTCCCTAAGTGCCTAAACGACGCTACAAAAACACAGAGGCAGCAGGTCGCGCGGAAACATTGATTACAGCGCATCCTGGATCCGGGTCACGCAGGCGCGTGCGTGCGTCTCGATGCTTGAAGTGTATGTTTACAGCGTGAGCGTTGATTGGACTAGAGGTGTAGAAACAGTAGAGTCATATTCTGATTGGCTGACTTGTTTTCAGGGGCGTGTCCGCAGTGAACAGGTGAATGCACGGGGAAGTGAGCGCAATATCTCAGAGTCTATCTCAGAGTCTGGCGCGACAAACAGCAAATGTGGTGAGTTAAAGCATGTTACTTCTATAATTCAATACCATAAATCAAAAGTTGAAGCTTTGCTTTAGTTTGTTGGAGGCGTAAAATTGTAAAAGACTTTTACAAGAAACAATAATTGTTTAATCTGTCATTTCTAAAGTAACAGTTGGTAATACATTTTCTCAGAATACTGCCCAGGTGTTTAGGATTGAAGGCATTATGGTCCTGAGATGTGAGTTTTCTGAGACTGTTAGGGTGTGTTTATGTTTATTGGTTTGTAAAGGTTGTGTTAGCAGGACGGAATGACCACACTGACAAAGAGGAACCGGCGCGTGGAGGCTCCAGCGGACCTGAAGGAGGACAGAAGAGAGTCTGATGAAGAGAAAGATACAGACTCCAAATCCCTGAGACTGACTCTGATGGAGGAGATTCTGCTGCTGGGACTCAAAGACAAAGAGGTTTCCCACATGTTCTGATTCTGTGTGCTTTAAAATGAAATAGCTTTATTTATAGAATCTTATTAAGACATAGTTCAGAAGAAATAAAGATGTTTTGTCTTCACAAATGCAGCCAGAAGCACACACGCGCTGGTCTGGAAAGACTGGTCAGGTCTGGAGTGTTTCATTCTTGTTGGGCCTTGTGCTAGTAGAGATTATCTCGAGATGAAGAATCCTCTTTGTGTTATTCTGCAAACAACTTGTTAAACTGGTTAAGCATCTCTTATTTCCGTCAGTGTGAGTGAAGCTCAGCTGTTCAACCTGACCGGTGGAAAATGACGTGACGTATAAAACAGACTGAAACATTCATAATAAACACAGACTGGGAAATGTAGTTTATGAAATGATGGATGTAGGATTATGTTTGGGATGGAATAACAGGTTGATAACTAAGCGGGTGTGTCTGTAGTTATGCGTCAAACTCTTATTGTGTAAAGTCTCATTGTAAACTTCCTTGTTACCTGAATATAAAGCTGCCTTTTGAACTTTTTTTACAGGTATATGGGTGTGTTAGTGCATAACATCAGATGTAATTAGTTCCCTGAATTGAGCAAATCTGATAAAAATGCTCTTTAGGAATCATTCAGGATGTTCTTGTAAAATAATGTTGAACCCTAAATTATTAAAATACACAAAGTTTTCTGTTAGTGCAGGGGGTAAAAACAGGGTTAAGTTTACTCTTTTACCTCATTTCCACCGCGGTGCCGGTGCCTAATCTAGAACTGGTTCTGCATGTTTCAACCGAACAATGACAAGTGCTGGTGCTGAAAAGCTGGCACCGGCACAGCACCCTGAAGTTGCTGGTCCCAAAGTCGGAACCAGACAAATATGTAAACGCAGAACCAAGGTTTACCCTGTTATAACGTCGCCTCGTGAACTGTGCTCGTAAATAACCAAATATTGTAAAGCGCTACGCTAATGGTGAGAGACCCTTCACATGTTTGCAGCTTTTTTCATATAATAAAGAGTGAATGCTGACTGTCAGTCACTAACACTGTGTTAGTAAGTTGGACAGGTTTACAATAACATAGTGGGTGGATCTTTATACATGTGTATAACACTGGCAGGTTTTGTTGGAGTTGTACTGACAGCAGTGCTGTTTAATAACTGTTTTATTTAATCATCAGATGGACACTGACAGCTTTTAGCAGAGGTTCTGCAGATCTGCAGTTAAATGTGACTGTATGTGACCTGCAGGGCTACACGTCCTTCTGGAACGACAGCATCTCCTCAGGGCTGCGCGGCTGCATGCTAGTGGAGCTGACGCTGCGAGGACGCATTAACCTGGAACCTCAGAGCGCACGCAGGAGGAAACTGCTGGACCGGAAGGTAATGCGACACCCTCACTTCAAAACTGAACTGAACATGCACATTCACGCTGGAGTTCCTGCACTACATGTGACTTTGTAATAAAACAGTTGAGAGTTGGTTGACAGGTCACTGTGATTGTTGTCCAGAGTGACTGACTGTATTTGAATGATGTCAGATACAAGCGACCAGAAAGATTATTACTGCAACGGGAACCTTTGACCACAGAATGTATCTGTAAAACTCAAGATACTTTGTCAGCATACAGGTACAAGGAAATGTGTAAATGTTCCACAACTCGTCTTGTGTTCAACAATACTAGAAATAGAAATTTATATTTAGACCTAAATGAAAGTACTTGACTAAATGTCTTTAAGCAAATAAGAGAATATAATAAAAGCTAAAAACTAAAGATAAATAAATAAACAGAAAAATGTGCAGGGCTCTAAATTAAAGCTAATATTAAAAATCTAATAAATTCAAAATCAAAAAGTAAAATTAAAATTCAAGAAAAAAGAAAGAGAATATACAAGAACAAAGAGCCAGAAATGTAAATTGTGAAAAATGTTGAGAAAAACGCAATTCTGGTGAATTAGTGCCCAATTAATAAGGCTGATGTCTTTCTCCACACGGTTGGTCTGACTGGTCGTCCTGGCCATGCCCCTGTCCTGTTTGTTCTCCTGGTCTTCTTCACACTGCTGCAGGTCCTTCTGAAGTCAGCCGCTCCTACTGGTGATGTTCTGCTGGATGAAGCTCTGAAACACATCAAAGACACAGAGCCGGCAGAGAATGTTGCCAGCTGGATCGAACTCCTCACAGGTATCACAGCGATGCTGCTTTCTACACACTCTTCATGAGCTGTTATTTAATCACTCCACACTCAACAGCTCCTTCTGTAAACTGCATGAGATAATATTAGCATACTGATATTTGCTTGATGCTTATTCACACACATATTAAGTGGAAAGCTATTTATTGCAAAACATAGTCAAATTTGACATTTCCGTCAAATCTGTCTGCCATCTTTGTTTATGATGCCAAATATTGTCTAGGTAGGCAGCTCACGAGGGTTTAGAACAGAGCTGTAAAACTTAAGTTGTGTATTATAATTGTGTATTGTTTAGTATGTAGGGCGGGTAGTACAAGAACTTAAGACTCTACAACAGCAAATATGTTAATTTTCACTAGCGGTTTGATCTTGATTAGCTGCATTAATCTGCATGAATAAATGTGACCAAAACTATTCATCTCAAACTATTGTTGTTAAATTTAGTTTTAATAATTTAAATATAAGAACAAGGTATGTTACTGTAATATTGTGCTGAATTGCCACAGTTCAAACACACATTTGGTTATGAGTCACCGGAACAAATGTGTACTTGTATTTGAGAGAGTTTATTGTGTTCAGGTGAGACCTGGAACCCCCTGAAGATGCACTTTCAAATGCGTAACGTTCGTGAGCGTTTAGCAAAGAACCTGGTGGAGAAGGGAGTGCTGACCACAGAGAAACAGAACTTCCTGTTGTTTGATATGACCACACACCCTGTGACAGACAGCAGCGAGAAGAACCGGCTGGTCCAGCGTCTGCAGGAGAGTCTTCTGGAGCGCTGGACGAACGACTCTCGCCGCATAAGTCATCGCACGCTCGCTCTGATCACGCTGGCTCACGTCTCGGACGTACTGGAGAGCGCGCTAGCGTCTCTCCCTGACGACCGCTACGACCTTGCCTCTTCTCGCTCCAGAGGATTGCTGGAGGCTGACCCTGACCTGGAGAGCACAAAGGTCACGACCTCTGCGCAGGAGATGATCTGGGCTGTGCTGGCTGCTTTCAATAAATCCTGAGAGATCTTAAATTTGTTTTACAGACTCGCTGGCGCCACCTGTCTGCAGACCCGCAGCAGAGACTCTGGAGAACTGGTGATGGGTTAAAGGTGTTTTTTAATTCGGCGCGTGCATGCGCGTGCATGCGCGTGTGTTCTTTTTGTCTTGCATCATCATGACTGTATGAAGCAGACAGCAGCTCTGAGTGCTGCTGAGTGCTTGTGTTGACCATTGCCTTCACTGCACATTCATTTCTTTCTGTAGCACCTTCCACAATATACAAAGTTCTGCCACTGTGATTCGGCTCAGTAACATCTGTATAACGTCTGTGTAACGTCAGTTCTGTGCAGCTGAGTGCTGAAGATTAATCACTGTTACTCTAATCAGATACGCTGCGTGGGTTACATGTATTACTTTTTTCTGCATTAGCAGATACGACTTTCAAATGAGACGCATTTAAGATTTTCCTGGTGCAGTCCAGATTGGTCTTATGTAGTTTGTCAGGTGCGTTATCATTGTGCTATTATAGTTCAGGAAGAGGAGAAAACATTTTCTATTGGTCGTGTTTGAGTGGTTGCCTGATTTCTTTTCTGAATCGTGGGCTAAAACAAGACAGACATTGTGTGCAAATAAAGAAAATAATCATCAGTTTATTCAGTGCAGTTTATTCTTAATTTCATATTTTTCTGGATCAGCTTCAGAAACGAATAGTGCTTTTACATTTATTCATTTGGCAGACGCTTTTATCCAAAGCGAGGTAAACATTTATATCAGTACTTGTGTTCCCTGGGATCGAACCCACAACCTTTGCGCTGCTAACGCAATGCTCTACCAGTTGAGCTACAGAAACACAGAGTTTTATAACTCTTCATATACTTGCAATACTCTTTAGAATGTGCTCTTAACGTGTCTTACAGTCTGTTTATTAAAACTGATTTTATACACTTACAATGCTTTACAATTCTGTCTAGGTAGGCAGCTTACTAGGTTTTGAAACAGAACGAGTGCTAGGGGATGTTTGTCTTGATACCTGCTGCTCTGTCATATATTACTGAAGAATTTCTACAAATTTTAATGTCTAGTTTGTGTCACCATGATAACAGTTGGTGGAAATGTGATGGTCAAAATAATTTAATTATTTCTGATTAATATTTATTTAAAATGAAAACTGCTATTCTATGACGATGAGTTTTTCTTTTTGCTTTGTTTTTCTGCAGGCAGATTTCAGGTTACTAAGTGTCAGAAAAATTGTACAATTTTAAAAAATTAAGGCTTTTAAAAGGTCCTTTACAGTGATGCCATGTAGAAGAACTGCTTCTGTTCCCAGAGAACCATTTAATCAAAGGCTTTAAAAAAACATTTCTTTCTGATTCTTTTTATAATTTAAAGAACCTTTTCCCCCTAAAAGGAACCTTCAGTGAAACGGAAAGGTTCTGCAGATGTTAAAGGTTCTTTATAGAACCATATAGCCAAAAATGATTCTTTGTGGCATAGTGAAGCACCTTAGCAAAAAATGTATTCGGTGTATTACAGGCAGCTTAGACCCTTCAGGAGTTCTTACTGTAGAAAGATGGTTGACCTTGAATGGGACAAAAGCTAAAGAATACTAAGCTAAAGAGACACAAAAGCTTCAAACGCAATAATTATAATACACATACATGGCAACATTTTGAACTTGAACATACACATTACAATAGGTTACATGACTGTGATAAAGTTACAATCAAGACGGAATAACACACATGCTTACAAATGTAGACAAATCCAGACCTGCCTGTCCCACCCCGTACACGCGCACGCGCGCACGCACGCGCGCGCACGCACACAGGAGTTATTATGATGGGCGTTTCAGGAAGTCAAACTTTTCGCACTTGAAAGGAGCAGAAATTGAAACACGATGCCTGGAAAGAAAGTTTGTATTGTTGGTTCTGGAAACTGGTGAGTTCTTTCATGTATTTGTTATATTCTGTATAGCTGTAATGAAGCAGGTAAGATTATTTGTGTGTACATTATCACAAGACACTAACTGTAAACGCATTTCTTATTTACGGTGAGTTTACGCTGCACACGCGACGCAACACAACGAGAACGCGATGCAAAGCGACGCGTTCATTGTAACTGGAGCGTTATTCGCTACCAGTTTCATTTTTATGCTGTCATCTCTCTCTCTCACACACACACAAACATTACAAACACACACACACACACACACACACACACACAGTGGATGTTTGGGTTAGTGAATCACGTGCTGCAGTCACGCTGGAAGTTACGTCATGTTCATGAATGTTGACCAGCTTCATTTACCATCACATTACATAACACTGTAGTTAAATGTAGTCCTGTGTGTGTGTGTGTGTGTGTTTGTAATGTTTGTGTGTGTGTGTGTGTGTGTGTGTTTGTAATGTTTGTGTGTGTGTGATGTTCAGGGGTTCGGCAATCGCTAAGATCATTGGACACAATGTGAAAGCGTCGAACCGCTTTGATCCTCTGGTGAGGATGTGGGTTTATGAGGAAATGATTGATGGACGTAAACTCACCGAGATCATCAACACTGAACACGAGAACATCAAATACCTGCCTGGACACAAACTGCCCAAAAATGTGGTACGTGTTTCTCTCCACGATGTTTGCACTGCACTGAACCTGCCTAACCTGAACGCCACAGAGCGTTTATATATTTACCACAATTACCAGATTCACATGCTGTTTACAACTCTAATCTGAAAATGACATTGTACGAAAGTGCTTTTTGTTATACTGAGGCAGCCAGACTGCAGGAGTGAACGCTACAGTTGTCATTGTTAAGGGTCAGACCTTGTACTGTTTGCTTATGAAGCTAACGGACAGTGTGCCATGATATTATCATCACATCACAACATCTGAGCTGTTATCAGTCACATGACACATGCCACACTAATGAACTCTGCAATCCAGACGGTTTGAGGTTTTCATGTTTTATGGCGACATTTCATACTAATTTCATGTAATGTTTTTTATACTGTATGAACTGTGTATTCTATCCCCCTACATTAACTCAACCCCTAACCCTTCCCATCACAGAAAACCTTCTGCAATTTTAGATTTTTGTATGATTTATAAGCTTGTTTCCTCATGGAGACCTAAAAATGTCCCCACAAAGTCCAATTTAATTGGTACTACTGTACTTGTGGGGACATTTGTTACCTACACACACAGTTGTTGTCTAAAGATCCTGCTGATCTTCTGGTTGTGATCTGAGATCTGATTGGCTCTGACAGGTGGCTGTTCCTGAAATCACAGAGGCTGCGGCTGGAGCTGATTTGCTGGTTTTCGTCATTCCACATCAGTTTATAGTGAAACTGTGTGACCAGATGAAGCCTCATGTCAAAACTGGAGCTGTTGGGATCTCCCTCATTAAAGTATGAACTCTAACAGACTACTGCCAGGAAATAAGATAAAACTGGACATTTACAAAATGTGACTAGGACAATGTTTTACATATTGTATTATTGTTATGTATTATTACTGTTTACATTTTTACATACTTAAACAATAGCAGGCAATATATATTTCAGTACATCTCTCTCTCTCTCTGTCTGTTTTGGTCATTAGGGTGTAGATGAGGGTCCAGAGGGCCTCACCCTCATCTCTGACATCATAAGGTCTAAGCTGGAGATTGAAGTCAGTGTGCTGATGGGGGCGAACATCGCCAGCGAGGTCGCTGAGGAGAAGTTCTGTGAGACCACCATCGGTAATTAAACGCGAGGAGAAAGCAGCAGACCCCGTGAGCCCAGCGCAACGTGTTTAACTATATTTGTGATATTTGTGTGTGTTTCATCAGGAGCCATTAATGAAAACAATGGTAAGATCTTCAAAGAACTTCTGCAAACCCCCAACTTCCGTATAACAGTGGTAAAGGAGAGCAACACTGTGGAGCTCTGTGGTGCTCTGAAGGTTATTAAACACACACCTTTGTTTCATGTCTCACAGACTTTATACCAAAAAATTATATTGTATCCCCTGAACCAAAAGACTTCTAGGAACATAGACTGGAGACCTCTTGTTATAGACTGCTGTCACAGTTACAGTTAACTAAAGAAGTGTCTCGTTGTGTTTGTAGAACATTGTGGCAGTGGGTGCTGGTTTCTGTGATGGTTTGGGGTTTGGTGACAACACTAAAGCTGCTGTGATTAGACTGGGACTCATGGAGATGGTGGCTTTCGCCAAACTCTTCTGCAAGAGTGCTGTCACCTCAGCAACCTTCCTGGAGAGCTGCGGTGTGGCTGACCTCATCACCACCTGCTATGGTGGACGCAACCGGCGCGTGGCCGAGGCATTCGCTCGCTCGCAGAAGGTCTGGTTCAACACCCATTGTGCAGATCTCACACGCATCTGTGCAATTTCACAGAGGTTCAAAACAAGCAGTTAACAGACATAACAATTAAACGAGTGACACACAGAGATTGTACTATAGTCTTCTGTACAGGTTTAATTTTGGATGTGTGGATTTGCACGGTCACTAATGTTGTGTGATGGTAATGTTGTTATTGTGTTATTTAGGGGTTGTTTATGTTTGTGTTATCAGTCAATAGCTGAACTAGAGGCTGAGATGTTAAATGGCCAGAAGCTTCAGGGCCCTCAAACATCTGCAGAAGTTTATAAGATCCTTCAGAAGAGAAACATGGTGGACAAGTAAGTCGGTTTGATATTACCATTACATAATTATTTGCTGAGGCTAAACTGTATGTTTGTGTTTCTGTGCTTCTGTGTGTATAGGTTTCCACTGTTTGTATCTGTGTATCAGATCTGTTTTGAGGGACGACAGGTGAAGGATTTCATCAGCTGTCTTCAGAACCACCCAGAACACATGTGAT
>JAZGTK010005215.1:0-22880 GCA_036877625.1 Ambastaia sidthimunki
TTCTTTATTAATTATTTAAAATTTTCGAGCACGAAATATATGTTCAGATGTGTTTAATGTATTCCTTCTTAATGTCACCCGTTAACACAGTTTCCTAAATTACGGTAATATAGACTAAGTGTTTTACTTTTCGTGGTAAATTTAAATGTAATACATTTCAGTTGTAAGTAGGCGTGGCCCGATCTTTCGCTGTTCAGTAGTGTGTGGGCGGAGGCAGAAACTACGTCACGCATGCCCCGCCCTTTTATTAGAGGGCATTGAGAGAGGAGGAGAGCGAAAGTTCAGCAATCGCCAGTAGAGATGTGGGGAGAGCAGAGAAAACACCCTGCGTGCTTCTTATGGACTATATAATACTTCTTGCAAGTTTGAAGATAAGCAAAGACAGGTACAAATCTGTTGTTTCTCGTGTTGAGCGCCTCCTGATGCCGTTATGTTTGCTAATGCGGTACTGACTGAAGTAACATTTTATGTATCCTTTCGTGATCGTACACACGCGCTTTTCCTAGAAATACATGACGAACCTGGACATTGAGCATCTTTTTATATCACATGAAGACTTTGTTTGAAAAAGAATATTTTTCGGATAAGTTTTATTTTTAGCGTTGGATGACAAACGAAACCTTCACTGAAATACTGTGAATCTAAGCAGCGACTATGAAACTTCACAATCGCCTTTAATTCACTTCCTTTCCAAATTTATCCTCTCGTCAGACTGTCTATGCCAGGAAAGTTTGCTTGTCTTGCCTCATTCAAAAAGGGTGACTGAAAATCCAGCATGGGAAGCTCACCTCCTAAAATTGTCATTTCTATATGGTGTCAGCTGGTTATTGCTGCTTACAGCCTGGAAATAAGCTCTTATGACCTGGAGAGAGGGAGACCGGCTAAATGTGAGCCCATCGCCATTCCCATGTGCCAGGGCATTGGGTACAACCTCACACGGATGCCCAACTTTATGGACCATGACAATCAGAGGGAAGCTGCAATAAAACTCAATGAATTTGCCCCTCTGGTGGAATATGGTTGTGATGTACACTTGAGATTTTTCCTTTGCTCTCTTTATGCTCCCATGTGCACGGACCAAGTGTCCACATCCATTCCTGCCTGTCGCCCAATGTGTGAACAGGCACGTCAGAAGTGTTCACCTATAATGGAGAAGTTTAATTACGTCTGGCCAGATTCTTTGGACTGTTCTAAACTGCCCACAAGAAACGACCCCAACGCGCTGTGCATGGAAGCTCCGGAAAATGATACCAAAACGGAGACCAAGAAAGGAGAAGGTATGTTGCCTGTGCCACCCAGACCCCGGCAGCCTGGAGCTGGAAATGGTCGCTCTGGGGGTGTCATGGGAGTTTGCGAGAACCCGGAAAAGTTTCAGTATGTGGAAAAAAGTGAGACGTGTGCTCCACGCTGCTCGTCTGCAGTAGATGTGTTCTGGTCTAGGCAGGACAAGGACTTTGCATTTATCTGGATGGCAGTTTGGTCGACTTTGTGCTTTGTATCCACAGCTTTTACAGTCCTCACTTTCCTGCTTGACCCACATCGCTTTCAGTATCCAGAGCGACCCATCATCTTCCTCTCTATGTGCTATAATGTTTACTCAGTCGCATTTATCATTCGGTCTGTCGCTGGGGCGGAGAACATTGCGTGTGACCGCGAGAATGGGGAGCTGTACATCATCCAAGAGGGTCTGGAGAGCACAGGTTGTACCATAGTCTTCCTCATCCTCTACTATTTTGGCATGGCAAGCTCCATCTGGTGGGTTATCCTCACTATTACCTGGTTCCTGGCTGCAGGTAAGAAATGGGGTCACGAGGCTATTGAATCGCACAGCAGTTACTTCCACATGGCTGCATGGGGCATACCTGCCCTGAAGACCATAGTGATCCTCACAATGCGGAAAGTTGCAGGCGATGAGCTTACCGGACTGTGCTATGTGGGCAGTATGGATGTGGGGGCACTAACAGGATTTGTTCTTGTACCGCTGTCCTGTTACCTTGTCATCGGAACATCTTTTATCTTAACTGGCTTTGTGGCACTCTTCCACATCAGAAAGGTGATGAAAACAGAAGGCACCAACACGGAAAAGCTGGAAAAGTTGATGGTAAAAATTGGCATCTACTCCATCCTCTACACAGTCCCTGCCACATGCGTCATCATATGCTACTTCTACGAGCGACTCAACATGGACTACTGGAAATTCCGAGGTTTGCAGAGCAAATGCACCACTTTTCCAGGCCGTAGGAATGAGGACTGTTCCCTGCAGTCTTCGGTGCCCACAGTGGCTGTATTCATGCTGAAGATCTTCATGTCGCTGGTGGTGGGCATAACCAGCGGCGTGTGGGTTTGGAGCTCTAAAACATTGCAGACTTGGCAGGGACTGTGCAGCAGGAAGTTGACAGACAGGACTTGCAGGAAACATTGCAGTGGGAGTTGCAGCACCAGTCATTGTCACTACAAAGCACCTGCCGTCATACTGCACATGTCTAAGACCGATCCCTACTCAGATAGTCCCACACATGTATGAGCACAGCTCTTTAAGATATTACAGAGACTATGGCCTAATCTGTGATGTACTGTATAGAGGCTGAGCTAAGGCATGTCTCTCTGAGTATTGGACTTCATGGAAAGCAGATTGCGTGCTGTGAAGCAATGGAAATTAATCTTAAAACCCAACATTGCAGCTTCTCAGTAAATAATGGATTGATATCAGTGCTTGTTACTTAATAGGAGATTTTGTTCATTGCTTGCTGTAAAAAAGCAAAAAATGAGAAGTATCCACACATATGCACACCTCAATCAGTTATAGATTAATTGCAAAGCCAGTCCTTCCCGCATGGAGAAATTCACACAGTGTCCCTCTCTTAAAACCATTTAAGTACTTGTATAAAATATTTCAGGTCTTTTATTTATTGTATATATATATATATATATATTTAATTTTGTTTGGTCTTTGTTTCTCACAAGATGGCATTTATGTCTGTCAGTCTGTTAAAAAAAGTGCCTTTTTGGAGAAGAAAATAAAATGTTATATATTTTCAACAGCTGTCTTTATTTCATTCATTGCAGTAATTTGGTCACTTAAGAACTACTTACACTGAAAACCCTTGTACTAGTAGGAAATACACAAAAAATAATTTTGTTGTGACGATGCTATGTAAAGTAACACTATTATTTTAATTAAATGTAGGTACTTGTTGGTCCACAGTTTTGGGTTTTATTTAGAGGAAGAAATTTTAAAAAAGCTCCTTGGTGAGACTTTCGCATGGACTGGAACAAGAAAATACGTCAAAGCAATGCAAATATTTTGATGAAGAAAGCTACGTTTGCATCTGAAAGGTTGCCCCGGTTCAAATGCAAATCAATCCTTGGGGGACTCTTTCAGAAGCCCTCAATAGACTGGGCTTCCCCCGAAAAACACTTTAGGTGGCTGTGGTTTTGTGGCTTTGTAAAGCTCTGACAGAAATAAATCTCTGTTGTCCGTTTTCAGGGACTATTTGGGCAAGGTTGTGATTAATCTTGGATCATGGGGATTAAACGCATTTCAGATTCAGACACATTGTTTATAATGCATCATGTTGCACTACATGTTCAGTTTTTTCTTTCAGGCATTTATTCTATTTTCACTTCAACTCCCCCACATGACAGACGCAGGCACTTTAGGCACGCTCTCCTTTGAGCGTGTTTGCTAGAACAGAAATCCCTGGTGGTTTTCTCTCCTTCATCCTCAAAGGGAATTGTTGAGCAGAGTGACAGACAGTAGCCTAGATTCCTCTAGCGTGAACGTTCGTATCATCACCTTTAAACGTAAAGGTTGCTCTGGAATTAATTTCATTAATGAGCTGCACCACACACACACACACACACACATATCCAGATTGTCCTATTGTTGTGTGTCGCTCCTCTCTTTCCCCTGCACTCCTTTGATGTCAGCCACTCATGCAAATAAAGGCACTTTTCTCTGACGCTTGATCCTGAGCATGTAGGGCTCTGATAGCTGCTTTAAATGTATTTTCTTCACCCAACCCCCCCCGCTGTTTGTAACTTGCAGATCTAGGTTTGATGATTCATTCATATTCCGTTGCATGTCTGTTTCTACTCATTTTACTTACTGGAGTTTGGTTTAGTCATTTATTGGCATTGACATTATTAGGCAATTTACACATGTGCCAAACCAACAAAACTGCATTCATGCATTACACGCATAATTATTTAATGCTTCTGTGGCTTAGGAGCATGTTACACAGCCCTCCATTGAACAGGGCATTTGGTGAGCTAGTCACTTGTCTGATATTGGTTGCCATGCCAGGTAAAACAAAATACAGGTCCATTAGGGATTATATATTGCTAATGGAAAATGTTAAAACTTTTGTGTTGTATTTAGTGTTGGAACTTTTGCGTTGTATTTAGTGTTGGGCAGTAACTGACTTGGTTTCCAGTAAAGCAGAACCTTTTGCAACAGGAAGCAGTGTAGCGTGATAAAACACACAATGCTGTTTTTATGTCTCAACATTATCATGTCTGCATTATCAACAAACAAATAGTATTTATGTAAATATTAGTATTCACACCTGCTCTCTCAACTGTCATATCTGCATTGCAAATATAGCAAGAGTTTCATTAAACCTAAACTAAACCATAAACTACCTTCTTATAATGTGCCATCAGATAGTCTGATTCACTAGTAAATCAGCAGGTTTGTACAGTACCCCTAATTTAAGGAGTTCACAAACATTGTTAATTTAGGCCTTGTAAGGCCTCTGTAAGGCCTAGCTAAGTCCATAGTCCTTTCAGACAGTCATGCGTCCTCCTTTACCACATCCAAAAGGGTCTCAGTGTTGTACAGTGTTGAATCACATTACAGAATATCTGCCTGAAAAACCACTTCTTAAACAGACATGATATAGTTTTGTCTCAACTGTTACATGAGCCACTTTGTTTTGTTCTCTAAACTGACAGCTGCATGTGTCATTTACCCATAGTCATCAAAACAGGTACCAAAGTATCTCCTCTGAGAAAGCTTTGGCAAGTACACACGTCCTTTCAGCAGCCACTGGTTCAGAGCAGGCTGCTCAGCTCTGCTCGCATTTTATGACAGAGTGTTTTGGTATTTTTCAGCTCAGGTTGCCTCTCTGGAGACATGCTTTCCTCGATCACCATGTCAGTAAATTGCATCTGGTACAAGACTGTGTGTGTGTGAGTTTACTTAACCATATATTGAGATTCCAAATTTGTACACAAAAGTCAGCAAAACCAAACAAATCTGAGCAAACAAATTTTGTGGATTTCTTTTGTGGATGTGCTAATTTGTAAAAATGAACAAGTAAATAAAGTTTTTTAGAGAACGTTTTTGTTAGGGTTAGTGTGTGGGTCATGCTTTTTGTAACTAGCTGTGTAAGTCAATAGAGGTCTATGGAATATCCCTATTTAAATAGATATGTAAGTGTGTGTGTGTGCATATGGGTTTAAATATGTGGTTTCTGAGGACACAAATGTGCATAATGACGTGTATAACAATGTAAACATGGTTTATGGGGACACTTCCGGTGTCCCATAAACTAAATCACTACTACTAATACTAATGGTGATTGTTTTTGGTTAATTAAAAAATAAAAATGTTTTCTGTAAGGGTTAGGTAAAGGGGCAGGGTTAGGGGATAGAATATAGAGTTTAAACAGTATAAAAAACATTATATCTATGAAGAATCTTTATAAACCACATAAGCCAACATGTGTGTGTGTCCAAGTGCCTCAATTAAGGCACCTGCCCTACCACAAACATGACAAGAATGCTCACACGCATTCTGATGTACTCACTTTTTATCCACTATTTAAACACACACGTAAAATAAGCTTGTGAATCTCAGATGAGACTTTAAATGAAGGTAAAAACTACCAGGTAAACAAAGGTTATTTCACTTTCTAAATGTTTAGTTCAACAACAAAACAAAAAAGAAAGAAAATACAATGCCAATATTTACTCACACTCATGTCATTCTAGCCCTTAATGCTGTTAGTTTTTTGTAGAACACAGAACTTTGTAGAGTTCTTTGTGCAATCTTCACTCTTCTCTACCATTATAACAGTAGTTTGTAGTAGTTTTCTGAAGCCATATAATAACTTTGTGAGGAACAGATTGACAGGGTTTAAGCAACTTCAAACAAAGTGCAACAAACAAAGTTTAAGCAACAATCAAACAAAGTGCATCTGCAAACCAATGATGCCTTTTTCCTGGTCCAGATTTGTATTGACCCTATTCAAACTGGCATAAAAAAGAGCAATGTTTGTGAAATATCCCTACATATATTATAATATTATATAATATATTATACAGGTGTAGTATACAGGTGTATTATACTATATTATACAGGTGTCTTCAAAGATAATTACAGGTTTTCATCACATTAACTATGGACATTTCCACTAATGTTTGTACACCTAAAAGCAGTCCTGTATAATTATACTGTTATCATTTAACATTACACTTGTTTTGTCAAATTATTTGTTTGAAAAGTACACATGTATTTCTTTTAAAGTCACTTGCTCTGGTATATAATTTACCAATGCAATAACTTTTATGAAGGGCTTTGAGTTTGTCCTGTATGTGGTGGGATGGGTTTATTATGCCGCCATCTCATCTGTCCGGCCAAGCGGAGTGTGAGAGACCTTGTCCGGTCATGTGTTAGATTAAAAGAGGATCTTTATGAGATGTTTACCCCACCTCCACCCGAACCCCAGCCATGCTTATCAGTCCACAACCATCCACCCACCCCTCAGGAAAGAAGAAAGAGAGCGAGGGAGAGTAAAGAGAATAAAAGAAGTCCTCATTACACTCATCCACCCCCTCTACCCGCCCCTGCCCTCAAGAGAACTATCCCTTTTCTGCACTGTTTTGATGTGTAAATGAGCACATTGAAAACCTGCAGGCTTAAAAGACAAGCTTTCCATGAAAATGTGCCAGTTGCTTCACAGTGGGGTTCATGGATCCACTCAGCCTCACTCACCAATGATGCTCCTGTTTTACTCAGATGCACATACACACAAGTGTACACGTGGGTCATTACTTATGTTTCTGAACATTTAAAAGTTATGTTACAAACATCATGTCATGGATAAAAGATCTCATCATAGTCTTAACCAATCTTTGAGTGAATTTTGGTGTGGACTTTTCACTTTCTAAGTGGTGGCAATGATGTCTTGACATTCTGATTTCTTATAAACCTACATTCACATTTTATATACTTAAACTTCTATTCCAATTGAATTTAAAATATTACAGAAAAGAACACGGTGGATTTTTTTTCTGAATTTACAACTTTATGCATTATTAATGTTTCATTATAATTCATCAAACTTTCCATTTGGTCTGACATCATCCGGGTGTTTTGGGGATGGGAAATAGCCAAACATTTTTTAGCCACTCCCCTCCAATGACCTGTTTGCTACTAGTTGTGACAACCACATGAAACTTGAGTATCAAACACAGAGATGGTGAGCAGACGTATTTTCATTTCTCTCTCAAAACCCTGTTCTCTGTTCCCAAATTACTAATCCTGTATCTTTTGTTTTTTAACTCTAAAGAAGAATTAGTATTGAAAAAGTTATTTTATTTCTAAATTTAGGGTTAGGGTTATTTTATTTCAGCCTTCCTGTAGCTCAACTGGTAGAGCATTGTATTAGCAACGCAAAGGTTGTGGGTTTGATCCCAGGGAATGCAAGTACTGATAAAAATATATGTATACATTGAATTCACTGTAAGTCGCTTTGGATAAAAGCATCTGCCAAATGAATAAATGTAAATTAAACTGAACACATGACAGAAACGCACACAGACTTAACAGTGAAATTCTGTCATTTCGCACTGCATTGTTTTTGTGTCATTGGTAGTGCTGTCACACACACACTCAGATATTTCAAAGTTCATCCAAACAAAACGTGACCTATCGACTGAGTTCATGTCTGGTAAAACAGCCCAAGTTCATTTTAAAAATGGTCTCTTCATGACAGGAAACATGTACAAAATATCTAAAACATATTTTTAAAACAAACATTGAAATAACATGAAATCTACCCAGATTCCAAAATATTGAAACAGTACAGGCTTTGTCAGAGCTTATGCTAACGAAAGACCCCAAAAATGTATCAAAAAAACCACAGGAGCAACAACTTTAGGTGCATAGTGGATTTTACAGACCATATCACGTCTGCTTCATTGGTTATAACCACAGCGTTCTCTTTTTGTGCTTGCTCAAGTGTAACTCTCCTGTTTTGTAGTCAAATGTAAAGTTCTGAACTCTTCGAATACAACTGACTTGTCTTTATTAAGCCACTGCAAACCCACTAAATCCACACTTGATTTCACTAGAGTTATTGGAAACATCACAAGTACACATGGTGTGAACCTCATGTTCTTCTCAAAACAGCTGTATTCCAAAAATCACAAAAATATACTCTACACGTGTATGAAAAGCAAAATCTGTGCTGGATTGCAAATACATGTTGCATTCTCAGTTTTGCCACAAGAGGTGCTGTATCAGGAAATTAGTGTAAAGTGCCTGTAACATAGATATAATGGTCAGTTTTGCAACTAGACAATCTACTAAATTAGTTAAAGTTCGTTTAACTACCAACATTTGATTATTACATTATTAATTACATCAACAACATCAATGTAACATTTTTTAACTACCTCTACTTGTTAAAAAAGTAGCTTGTTAGCTTCACATTATTGTAAAGTGAAAACAAGTGAATTGCTGTCATGCTACTGGAATATGTAAAGAAAAGTTGGTAATAATGTTACATTTTAATTAATCCCCACTAATTCCCCTACTAAGGGTTGCCCCCTTAAGGTGTGTTAATACAACATTAACCCAGTATCACAAGTAAAACAGTACCACATAATTGCAATGTATTTATTTGCCTATTATTTGCATTTGCAGTTGCCCAATTTCTTTAAGTCTCTGGCAGTACCACAATTTTAAATGTTTTTGTCATTACAAAAAAGTGATGAAAGAAAAACATGGGAAAAAAATATGAAAGTTAATAGGTCATAATTTGCATGATCTCCAGACATACAAAACTCAGTAAATCAGAGATTTAGGTCTTAAAAAATCAGCCTTTCGTCTTCTCAGTCGCTGTGAAAAACCGTATTAAAAGGAGCATAAAGCTTAGCACAAATTTGCAGTCTGTTTCATCATGTCGTCCAGAAGCTGCAATAAATAGCAGAAGAGATGCCAGGGGTTGTCAAGAGATTTGCAACATACTCAGGCACCCATCTTTACGTCTTCCCTTGTCCCTGAGAAGAACCCTTGTTCTATTTTAGTATTCAACAACTGGTGCATTTTAATATCGGCATGAGATATTGTTTGTTGACTCTTCTACATTTTACATGTTGCTCCCATGAGTACAGAGCCAGCAGTGACTGTGGAAGACTGAAGCAAGGTGGCTGTTTTCTCCTCCGCTCTTCAAAGTGACGTGTGGCACAGTGACGGCAGCCATTTGTCGGGGTGACAAAGTGACGGCTTGTTTCATCGTAGGTTGTCACGAAGCATGATCATAGGCAATGTGTTATCTAGGTCAGACACTTTAGACACGGAGGGCTTTGCCATTTTGATTCTAGTTGCTAGGCAGCACTTCTCTCTAATCTCCAGCACCAAAGTCTCTCCAAAGAGAGCAAGAGATCAACAAAGGCAAGAAGCAGCAAGGGAAAAAAACAACAACAAAGAGCTGAAAACGGTGCAATGTCACTGTCTGGCTTTAGAAACAGAGGCAGGGATTGGGCGGCTGGGGGGTCAGGAGAGTGGAGGTTCAGAAAAACGACAGAATTTATCAGCATCTTCCTAAAATGTGTGCTTGGACCTCTCTCTGATCTCCTGCACCTTCTGTTCTCTTTAACAAACAAACATCCTTGTCCTAACTTACAATTAAATAGTGACGCTCTCGCTCTCTAAGGAAAACACAAACTAATCCTCTATTGCACAACCTTGTAAGTTCTCTACTCTAAACAGTTTTTTATATTAATGCATTTAAGAAGGCCTCCCAGCATGGACTAACATGATTTCAGCTGGGCTCACTCTCCTCCAAACCTTGCCAAGTAAATGTTCAGCTGGTGTCGGTCAGGTTAGGCTGGGAGACTGAACTTGTCGCAATGCATTCTGGGATTGTCTTCTTCACAAAGGATAAATGCACTATCAAAACAATTTTTTCTAGATAATAATGTTGCTGTTTTGGAACTTGCTCTTGGATGCCCTAAAAGTTTAGGATAAAGACACTTAATGTTTTCGTCTCTACATCACATGCACTTGCCACACATATCACAAATGTAGTACCACATAGACTTTTATGATTATGATTATTTCCATGCACTGACTAGATTTGGTGAAAAAAAAGTGAACTCGACTGTGCACACTCACTGCGCACACAACTTATTGAGTCAGATTCATGCCGCATGCACTATATGCGACATGTATCAGATGTTGTTTACTTTTTGGGCTTCAGCTTTAACAGACCAAACTCAATTGTTAAATCGCACCCATGAGCTTGTGACTGTAGCATGACGGTGCTGCTCAACCTTCAGGGGCTCGTTCAGAGAAAAGCCAAACCCCCCTTAAACCTCACTTTCTTCACCTCTTTCTCTCTCTCTTTCTCTTTCTGCTTATCTCTTTGTCTTATTTTCTTTGTCTCTAGAGATCACTCAAATATTCTATATATGTATATGTGAGAGAAATGTGAGGCCAAGAGACATTGAGTTCAGTGCTTGATGATGTACTTTAATCTTTTTTTCTGGTTCATGAAAATGTAGTTCAAAGCAGACTATTTTAAAACCATGAAGCACACATCAGTTAAAAATGGATTCAAAAGGAACCGAATTTACTTCAAACTAACACAATTGCACTATTGTGTGCCTGTACTTAAGCCACATAAATTTAAAATGGTTTGCTGATGAAATTTACAGAGACACTATGAGACATTATGAGATTCAATGAGCATACAGACAAAACAAGGCAACCAAACATACTGAAATTATATTGTATTGTACTGTACCAAATTTATAAATGCTTCAGTTTAATAAGAGCTTTGAGAACACAAACAGCATAAATCTCAGTAAATTCCCAGATAACAATTTTAGGTAGTAAAAAAAGTCTTAAAAGTTCTAAGAATGTTCAAAATGTCTGTTTTTTGACGTTATATTAATATTATTGCTTGGTTATAAGAATGTTATTTAAGCCTTTTTAATGTTTTTGATATACATGATATATAACATTAAGAAAACATTATAATAACATTAATGCATGAACTTTTAATAATAATTCTGAGAAAACTTTTAGAGAATGTTAGCCAAAGTTGTGGGAACATTCCCTGTTAGCTGCTTTACTACCCAAAAAATATAATTCTCACAGGTTGCTCTTTTATTGCTCACAAGATTAATGAAGTTCTCATGTATGGTTTAAGTGAAATACCCTTCTACAATCCATAACTTTTGCCTATTCATTGCCTCTTCATTTATGTTTAAAACATAAAATGGCAGGTAACTTTATGTACTTTTCTTTACATACGAGAATCAAAGCCAGATTGACATTTTCTGTAAAATCTGACCCGACAGCTTAAATAAATCATTATTATAAACTTGTATATTACGACTGTTGTGAATCGAGGTTAGAATACAGTTTTAAACACTGATCTGTTATGTACTTGCAAAATAACTACTTTTTAAGTTTACTTTTAACAAAATGTTACAGATTGCAACTTAAGAAATAAACTGAAACAATATAATTCAACTGTTGACATACAGTAAAATACATATATAGTTATAAATTAATATTATTAGATAACACGTTCTTGAAAAAATTTAAAAACAAGTATTTGTTTATATTAAAACATTTTTTTTGTTTATATTAGTAGGCATTTTTTAGAAAAAATATTTAGGTTGGTTTAAAGTTTCTTCTGATAACAATCAGGAAGGATGAAAGTCATCTAAATGTATATATATACACACAGTACTGTGCAAACGTTTTAGGCAGGTGTGAAAAATATGGTGTAAACTAAGAATGCTTTCAAAAATATAACTAATAATAGTATTTTAAAACAATTTAGAAAATGCAAAGTGATCAAACAAAAGGAAAATCTAAATCAAATCAATATTTGGTGTTACTAGCCTTTGCCTTCAAAACAGCATCAATTCTTAATTCGTACACATGCACAAAGTCAGGTGTTTTGTAGGATTAGTCAGTAGTCAGGTGTATGATTAATGAATTATACCAAACAGGTGCTAATGATCATCAAATTCACATTGAAACGGTCATTAACTGAAACAGAAACAGCTGTGTAGGTGGCTTAAAACTGTGTGGAGAACAACCAAACTCTGCTACCAAGGTGAAGTGGTGGAGGACAGTTTCATGTCACAGGTCATACACCATGGCAAGACTGAGCACAGCAACAAGATAGTTATACAGCACATGGTAGTTATACTGTATCAGTAATGTCTCTCCCAGACAAAGATTTCAAAGCAGACTGGGGTGTCAAGATGTGCTGTTCGAGGTGTTTTGAAGAAGTACAAAGAAACTGGCAAAGTTGAGGATCGTAGACGCAGTGGTCGGCTTAGGGAACTTAGTGCAGCAGATGAAAAACGCATCAAGCTTATTTTCCTTAGAAATTGGAAGATGGCCAGCAGTGCCATCAGCTCACAACTGGCAGAACCAGCGGGAGCCATATACACCCATCTACTGTCTGAAGAAGTCTGACCAGAAGTGGTCTTCACTGACATGGAAATAAGGCCAAGCGACTCAAATATGCACAAAAACATAGGAACTGGGTGGTGCAGCAGGTGCTCTGGACTGATGAGTCAAAATTTGAAGTATTTGTCTGTAGAAGAAGGGAGTTTGTTTGCCGAAGGTCTTGGGTACAATAATGAGTGTCTGCAGGCAACAGTGAAGCATGGTTGAGGTTTCTTGTAAGTTTGGGGCTGCATTTCTGCAAATGGAGTTGTAGATCTGGTCTGGATTAATGATGTCCTTAATGCTGACAAACGCAGGCAGAAACGTTCCTTCAAAAACTGTGTGCAAGTGTTCCTAGGAGAATTGATGCTGTTCTGAAGGCAAAGGGTGGTCACGCCAAATATTGATTAATTTCTCCTTTGTTCATTCACTGCATTTTGTTAATTGATGAAAATAAACTATTAACACTTCCATTTGTAAACATTTCTCAGTTTACAGCATTTTTTCACACCTGCCTAAAACTTTTGCACAGTACTGTGTATATATATATTATATCTTCTGTAGAAGGCATAAGACCATCATCAGTTGAAACATTGCTTTGGAATCCATTGACGGAATGTCCTGCCTGTCAAACTGTGTATTTGTCATTACCTAGAAGAAACACCTAAGAAGCAAAACAGAAGCTGAAGTTTCCTCTCCATTTAGTATAGGTTAAGCTTTTTGATATTACAGCATTCTCATTTGATTTTTTTGTATGATGAGTTGTAGTTGCATCAGGGTGAGACTGAAGCAGAGAATGAAGCGTGAGTCAAGCCAATTGGACATGCGTTCACTGCAGAAAACCTCATCAAGAAGAGACTCGCTCATATCAGAGAGAGCTGAACTGAATTATCTCCGGTCTTACACGCATTTGATTTAAACTTTAAAGCATGCATGCTTTTAATCTGCTATTTTCTTATCTTGCCTTTCTCAGCAAGGTCAGGGTTGCAAGTATCAGAATCTGAGCTCAAAGCATTACAAAGAGATTATGGATATAGATATTTTTGTAGTCCATAACAAAACTGTTCATGTTTGAAATTATTGCACATTTTTTGCGATTTTTGCAACTTTGTTTCCAAAGTTTGGAACATGTATCAATAAATGTATAAAAAAATGCACAGGGATGTTCTGCAGTCTGAAAATGATTCATTTTAATCACAGCTACAAAGGAATTATGGAAACATTTATACAGTTTTAGAGTGCCAACCATTCCTGAAAGTATGTGCTTTATTTAGTTTAATCGCTTGATTTGTGTGTTCATTTTTAGTAACACCCATTACTTGAACATTGAGATAAACAGACAAACTATCTAAAATGAAAAAAGCAGTTACAAGAAATACAGGGTTGAAAATGTAGTTAAAATGAGTCAGTCAGTAGGGGCTAGTAGTTTGGAACCAAATGTTTGTCTATAATTTTTGATCGCCAAATATTTTACTGGTTACTTTCTGGGTGTCTCAATAATAATATTATTATTATCAATAATTCAGCAATAATAATATTTGTTTATAATTTAAAAAATCATGCAGTAACACAAACTTAAATAGTTAATTTAACATGATTATGAGTTAAATATCAATTCTGCACATTTGTTGTGTTTTAAAGCACCAGTATACAGTTAGACAATAGTTTAGTTATAGTTTAAACTTTATAAATAAAAACTATATATTATTAAAAAATAATATTATGCCTGTAACACTTAATTCAAAGCAACTGACCATCAATGAATACATTATTTATGTACAGTGCTACATGTATCAGTGATATATAGCAATGTGTTGCTAGGATCAGTATATTGGATGCTGTATCACAGAGTGGTTTAAGGATGCTAAGAGCTAAACTTTCATGTCCCTTTCACCCATTCATTCGCTCTGCTATTTCTTTCTATCTCTCGTTGTGGGAACTGTGTAGGGGTGTAGATAATGCTTTTAGAGAACTTTATAATGAAGTTAACCCTCTCTTTTCCTCTTTATTCTAACCAGCAGCCTTTATTCCACCAAAGCCCTTGAAGAGAAGAGCAGGGTCAGAGGTCAGGGTGTTTGCGTATGGTGAGAAAGGGCGTGTGTGGGGCTTTGTAATTAACCAAAGCTTCTATAGGGATATAGGAGGCTTATATGCAGCCTTTATATGTTATTTTGCCTTTACATTATTATATTTCAGCCTTTTCAACAATAAAAAATGTAAACTATTTTTGGAGTCAACTGTTAATTGTTATGAGAAACTAAATCACTTTATTGTCAATACATCATATACACAATTATAGCAGTGGGTGAAATGTAGACGCATGTCCACCAACTTTGTGATGATGTAGCAACAGTAACGTGTATTATATAAAGTGTATGTAATATATAGTATACTTACTATACATACAATAATATACAAAAAGCTCATTATAAACACAATAACAGATATACAATAATAATAATATACAGAATATACAATAATATAATATATCAGCATACTACACAAACATTTAATTAAAATTAAGTGCTTTAAAATGTTAAACTTTTAAAATTTTAAATGTTGCCTTATAATTTCCAGAGACAAAAGGGGTTTTAGTGTTGTCCATCTGTATGTTCCTCGCGGCCCAACAATATGAGGCATGCATTGTCTGAATAGGACCCCTGCTGAAGGAAGATCTTTTGCCCAACCATGCTTCCCTGCAGTGCAATTTAGGATGTAAAGGGAGGCTTTCATTTGAAACACAACCCATGCAGAATTTGTGCACAGTGACCTGTGAAATGTGCTGTGTTCAGTTCAATATGGTTCGATGGTTTGGAAGCTGATGTCCCTACACCTCTTCTCCAGAGAAAAGTCCCATTTCCCATTAACAGAATTAAATATGGTTTTATTAATCTGTAAAGTTCACATTTTATTCTTCCTTTGTCCACTCATCATCATCCTTACCTTCACATTCCTTCCTCATGAAGTTCCAAATAAAGATTTGGGTGATGTTTATATAAACCCACCAATCGGAGCATTGGAAAGCTGTAAACAATGCATATTTCAGTCCTTCCCACAACCCGGGCGTACAGCATTCCTGCTTTGGCCCAGCTCTTTTCTCTCCATAGCTATGTCCAAGGCAGTTTATAAATTTATGTTGATTTATGTTTGGTCACATATAAAGCACAATGGCACACTTTCCTTAAAATGCTCTACATAGTCAGCAAAACCACCCTCTCCTTCACAGAATTTGTGATTCAAGTCATTTTCAGTTCACTTCAAGCAGAAGTGATGTTTCATTTATTACCACTTGTTTTGGGACAACTGACTAATTCCTAACGTTTAACCTTCTTTAACATTGTTTATTAAAAAACCTTTTCCTCGTCTACTGTTCATCTTGTCTCTAGCATCAGAACTATTCCCACTTGTAAATGTAGTTTTGGAGACTAGGCTTGTTGGTTTTTAGGTCAAAGTAGTCTCTCTCTTTGTAAGTCACTTTGAATAAAAGCGTTTGCGAAATGAATAAATATAAATGTGCAAGTGGGTTCACAGTTTCGTAAGTATTTTTTGGTTATCCCACATCAAATTCAATATGCTATTGAATAATTTATTTTGTAATATTAGGATGTTATTCGGGGTCAATATTTCCCATATATTTTAAAGATTGGCCTCCCTGGACAAAATGCTCCACTACACGGTCATATAGTTCAGACTCATATGTGGTATCTTTTGTATGCTACCAGTGAGTACAGGCCTGTAAGCATTGCTGCCCTGGCTCAAGATACTTTGGCGTCATCTACAAATCCTTCAAAGGCACATTGTTGAGTAAGTGCACATGTTTAACCATAAATGCCCAGCAGTCATTAAAGCACAGAGTACAAACATCTGTATATGCTGTTGACGAGTTTAGGTTACGTGCTGCAGAACACAAGATGCTAAGCTAGTAATATGGTGTTTAGAGAGCCAGCGATAATTCTGTTTTCTCCTGGTATTTTATTTGGAGCCAAATGATAGTGACCTTTGATCTTTTCTGCATCGCTCGCGGTTCTTGAGGCGAGGCTGCGTGAGAGCGGTGTTCTCTCCTGTCGCGTTTTACGTCCTTCAGCCGGACATGACTCGCCATTCTGTACTAATTACACTTTTCCTGCGCTTCTTTATGGGCTGTGATTGCTTTGTGTGATGCATCTGGCTCTGTTTACAGTGGAGCACAGTTGCTCGTAAAGTCCGCCTGCTCCTTAGGGGGCCGTGTCAGCATTAGTGCCCATTAGCAATTCCCAGACCCCAGACTGAATGCTAACCGCAACACATGGGACCCGGCCTCAGTCAGCTCTGTTCCAAAACCTTGCCGTCTACTGCAAACACAAGAAGCTGCCTTCATAGAGGGTATCCTAATTGAAATATAACATCAGGGCAACGCGTATGAATTGCAACACACAAGCAACATACTCTATACAGGTAGCATTTACTATTGAGTCCTATTGAGTTTGACATTAACATGCTACTGCGCTAGCTAATTAATACTAGCAAGCATAACAACAATTGCATACAAGCATAGACAACACATACTGGGTAAAACGTTTCTGTGGCAACATTGATAATGGCATTGTGGGTGCACATGTACCTTTATTGATGATGACAACATAAAGACAAAATAATAACGACATTATTTCACTTCTGTATTTGTAGAGGAAGTGCACCAGGTAGCACAGCTGTAAAAATATCAAACTATTATATGTGATACATTTAACAAATATCTGTGATTTGTCAAAAATTCTAAATTATGGTAATTCCACAGGATAGAGACACAGCATTAGAGACACTGGCTAAGACATTTTAGATGTTGCTAAAAATCTTAGCATAATCTTAGCATCAATCAGCTGCCAACTTTATTAGCCTGGAAGCGCACTACAAGCCTAATAGATAGCCCCCTTGATTTTATAACTGAACTGTTTTGTGGTATTTAGTTCAATATGACATATTGAAGGTAAATGAGCCATTAACATGTGCAGCATCAATGGTTTCACAGGTTTAGTGCTGTGTTGCGAGGCCTCTGTATTTTGTTTGGCTGGAAGATCAGTACAATAATAGTCTCCTGTCTTCTTTCAGCAACTTTATCGCACCCTCTGAATTGCAGCTTACGGGAGAGGCCATAGAGAGGCCAGAGGGATGCGAGGGGGGTGAGAGTGTGTGTGCAAGCAACCATGTGTGATTCTGTAAAAGTGGATGTTTGGATACAAAAGGGGAAAGAGGGGTGGTATGCTGAGAGAGCACTCGGACAAAGCCCACCACAAAACACGAGATGAATTCTGCTTAAGTCTCAAGTGTCATAAAGGTGGCGCTGGGCCAGGAGTGTGTGAGTGTGTGTGGGTGTATGGTAGGGTCAAGGGATTAACAGCTGGTATAAGAGACTCAGGGCTGCTATGCTCGAACACACACACAAAACAAATGCAAACACTCTCTCAGTAACACAATCAAAGCTGTGGCAAGAGATCTGCTACTAAAATAAATGTAACGGGTGGGGAACGGTGAGAAAAGGAGACAGAGAGAGAGAGTGTATTTATGTTTGCGGATTGGAATTTCAAGCAGTTTGCACACACAGAAAAAGAAATATAGAAAAGGAGTCCAAATGAGTCCAAGCAAGGTTTAATTACATTTTCTGGAGAAAAATGTCCTATGTGTATAAAATTCTGGTGCCTGGATGTGTCTGGGTGTCTTGTGGACCTACAAAGGCCCTCTGCACACTGACCCAGGTGAAAAAAGCCCACCTTCAAGTGTTTATGATATTCTAATGCAAAGATATGGATGTCAGTCGGGTCCAAAAGATTAGTAGGTAGTTACTGGTCATTACCAATCACAAAAGCCCACCCCAAAGTCTATAATGTTTTGGTCCCCTAAGGTCAAATTGCTTTAATAGCACACTTTAATAAAAATAATAGCACACTTCTCAACAAGTAGTGATGTTTGACTGTTAAATCTCACAATAACCTGTGGTCTTGCTAAGGACACCGGCTCAGAGCATGAAGTCTTGTTTCAACAGTGTGATTGGTTGTGAAAGTGTGTTTTCAGTGTGGGAGTGGTATGTGGGCATGACAGGGGTTAAAGGATTACGCCCCCAATTTATTTGTGGTGTTAGTTTTTAATTAAAAGTGTAAGTGATGCCCTGCGGCGAGGGCAGAGCATGACTGTGTTTGTCTTCAGGATGGGTATCAAATGGGATTATGGGATGGCATGTGTCCATGTGTGTGTGCATGTGTCTGCAAAAGACAGGCCACACTGGAGTCACCAATGGTGCAAAATCACCTCTCTGCTCCTCATTTCTTCATCTCACTTCTGTTTGTTTTTCTTTCCCCGAACACCTTTGCCTTTCCACACAGAAACCTTTTTGTCTTATACCCACCTTCGTTTTCTCCACGTTCATGTCCATCCACAAGTAAATTAACAGAGAAATAGTGTAACCGAAATGATGTGGCGTTAATCATGACTTGCCACATAATAACGTTCTGTATTGGGATTCATTACACACACTATTACTATTAAATAACTGTGAGTATATATGATACAGAAGACAAACCACACTGGCTCTTTATAGTTCCTGAGGCTGTGTAAATGTTACAGGTACAATTTGGAAGGCCATCCATCACGTCTTTCCGTATTGTGCATTTTTGGGAATGAAACTGAGTTTTTCCCATGCGGTCTTATGTGAGAGGGCTTCTGTATAACTAAGTGGTGCATACCGGTGCAGTTGGAATAGCAAAGGCTGGTGCGTGCGGATGGAACGGGGACCACAGAGGTCTTCAGTTGGCCCTTTCAGGCAAAGAAACACTGTGTTCCCAGAGAGACTCACACTCATACACCCCGTTTAATATGGCCGGGGGCATTTAAAGTGTTCAGAGCAGATTCTGTTGATCCTGTTACAGATATAGTTCCTGTTTTTCTTGGGTAAGAAGAACAAAAAAGTGCTGTGTCGGTTCCATGGTGTTAAAAGGTAATACTATGGAAATAAATGACTACTGTATTCATATCCTGTGGTATTAACATGGTATTTCAAAGAACTTTCTTTTTGTGTGTTATGTTTATGAGGTGTGTTATTGTGTGTTACGTTTATGAGGTGTGCTTATGTTTAACAAGTTAAGATAAGATGATTAAGGCTAGTATAGCTTTAAAAAATGCTTTACTGCGTTTTTAAAATAGTTTCATAAAATAGTTGCTTTGCAATACAAATACCACAAAAGACACATTTCTTACATTACGCTTACATTAAACACATTCTTTTGACAATATGTGTTTTTGCACATCCCTAAATGTATTGAAACTTTCTGTTGATGTCCATTAGTGGTGCTGTTTTAAAGTTGGTCCCACAGAGCAGCTTTGTCTCACTCTGGCCATCCCACCACATTGACCAGGTCAAGCCTCCTGTCGCTGGAGCAGCCCTCAGACCTGTCTGGGTATAATTCCCTTCACATCTCTAATGGATTACTGCTCCCTCGACCATTCAAAGAGTCTTTTTTAGTCCGGCCAGTCGCTTACTGTTCCTTAACACACACACACCAATTCACAATCACATGAAGTCTAAAAGCACAAACACTTGTACTATTCAAGTGTTTGAAAAAAATTCTCCTATGCAAAGAAATGCCTTTACAAGAACATAAAATTCACTCACACACACATTGGAAGGTCTCGGTTACACAGGCTTATACACTGTGCAGAAAAATCCTCCCTTTTCCTGCAGCTCCTGCTGGACAGCTGCTTCTGCCCGTTTCTTTAATGACTCGTTTGTGCTGCTTTGTCTGTGCGGGTGGGGATTGGTTTCTATTGTCACACACTTTGATGTCTTCATCTTTGATTCCTCTTAACGGTGCCGCATACACGCACACAATAAAAAGTCCTGCCTCCGTTAAAACATGAGCTGTATAATAATACACTGCTCTGCACCACAGCCAAAGCCAGTTCAAGCATACAACCCTGACAAGCTCACTCTGTTTATATAGTTACTATTATATAAACAAATATTTAACATTATATAAACAAACATACTTTAAATAAAAACATAGTTATTAATTAGTATTGCTATGGCATACTGTGTAGGCCTACTCCATCACAGTAAAATGAAAGAAAACTAGTATTTTCACTAGTACTAGATTTATAAGCAACGTTTATATACAGTATATAGAGTATTTATTTACAGTTATATATACATGTTTGACTGAGACTCCACACAAGGGAGCATCATGTAGAAAACATTAGTCTAACAGGTCTTTCATAGTTGTATACTTTCATACTTGTGCACAAAGTAGATAGCATACATTTAAATCTATAAAAAATAAAACACTCTGTTTGTCAGATTTAGTATGCATGGGACACACATTTCAATGCCAATTTTGTATGCACAAACCAGAGATGCTTAGACCAGCACCAAGATATCTTTGATAGTTTGATCTTCAAAAGAAAACAAGCTGGACAGAAGGACAAAAAATTATAATCTCCTGATTTCAAAAAATCCTAACAGTGCATTAAACATATGACAAAGTAGGTCTATGATGGTCACCACCAATGGCATTTAGCCTTGACATGGTGGACATTTTGCCAAGCAGATCTTTCAACAAGATCTTACAAGAAACATGCTGGGATACTGGTGTACCAACAATTATACAAAAAGCAGTTTCAGCAAAGTTCTCTGCCCTACATTAATCTTGACCTCACCTGGCAATGTCATCACAACATTCATCAGGAACATAGGCAGATGTGTTTGAAATGGGCATCGGCAAACACTATGGCTGCTCGTTTTTTTCTGAATGTTTCCGATTTGCACTGCCTGACCCCAACAGGCCACTTTCCATCTCAGGCACCTCACCAACTATATACACGCTCTTTATTCTATCGACAGGACTGCATCTGTCTGTCTTTGCACTTGCATCTTTTCCAAATGCTTCAAATATTAATTTCTATCTCAGGCTTTAGCTCAGTCTCTGTCCTCAGTGGAAACTCTGGAGCCAAGCTGGCTGAGCGGGGACGTGAGGAAGGGCAATTACCTTCTGCCACCTGAGACGTCCAACAAAAACACCAGTGTGTGTAATTAAAGAATGAATGGAGTACCTCTCTCGCTCTTTCATGATTAGGGCCCCATTACGCACAGACAGGAGGAGCAGCGGGGGCCGGTACGGGAGCAGGAGTCAAGACAAACGTCTTTCATAGGATAAAAGACAAAAAACCTCTTCAGATTATGACAGCTGCGCATTTGTGCACCCACCGCACCTTTCCTCAAACTAAGCCTCTTTTCCAAAAGACAGCAAGACGCTTTGCTGTCTATTACCTGCAGTACATGGGTAGGACCATAATCCTTAGGAAACATAGGTGAAAAGTTTGCCACACTACAAGCAGCACCTCAGCTCACAAATGGCTAACTGATCTCTTGACAAAACTATTTTACAAAATGGTGATTTCATATTAATTTGATTGAATCGTTCAAAACAGAAAATAAGAAAGCATAAAGGTCCACCACTAACCCATACTCCAAACGTAACGAAAACAGTACAAAATGTATGAATGAAATCTGGAATTACAAATTAATACAAATTAGTCACACTTTGCTAAAATGTAAAATAGCACAAACAGCTGAGATTTGTTACGTTTATGTTCTGGAAACAAAACAAACAGCATTGGAACATTAAGTAAAAAGGTCTATTTTAATCAGATAATATAATTTTAAAATTTAATAGGAGGTATAGTTGACATTTGCTGACAAGTTAGTGTTTGCCACAGCTTATTTTTGTGAATGCTCTAGAATGTTGGGCAAAATTGGGACTTTTTAAGAAAGCATCATTACTAATTTTGTAATTTGGAGAAGACTTTGCACCATATATGTGCATGCAGGCAGCTCGGTAGGTTTTAAAACCCATCAGTGTAATTATGCTGCTGGATCAGAGTGTGTTTTTAAAATACGGTCTATCAATATTTTTCATGGCCAAGGTGAAAGAAACAGGAGGGCGTTGGAGACCCAGAGAAAGAACCATGACAAATCTTGGACATTGTACAATGTTTTATTAAAAAGTAAAGAAATTACACAGAAAAAAATCTGTCCCCAAAGCTACCAGGCCCCCTCCTTTTTATATATAACATAAGATTTTACAACTGGCAGTGACACTTGAGGGATCTTTATAAAAAAAAAAAAAAACTTTCAGAAAAAAAAAAGAAA
>JAZGTK010005216.1:0-22879 GCA_036877625.1 Ambastaia sidthimunki
AACCTCAGCGGATTAGCACAGTAGCTTTTAGAAATCAATCCGTCGCAGACTTACTTTTCTGTTTGAGTGATGCTAATGGCTTTGTCAAATTCACTGAACGAATGGCTGCAATTTTTTTGTCACCTTATCATACATTACCTGCTCTCACAAATACCACCTAAGTCTGAAACCATCTGTGTACCTACATGACATCTATAGCCTACATGTACATTAAGCAATTTGGTCATCTTACTGTATGACAGGGGAGTTGTTTTTGAAGAAACTTAATGTAAGGGTTCTTGCATAATGCAATTTCCTCTCTCTCTCCTGCTCTTGTTATACAGTTATAATGAAGGTTGTGGACATCATCATCTCCTCAAGCTTATGTCAGCCATATTCAATAGACCAGGACAGTGCACATATGCTGCCACCTGTGCCGGCTCACAAACGCCTCCGCCCAGCGTGTTATTCTGTATGGAAAATTCATTCATCGCTCCCTTCCATCCTGCCCTCCTTTTGTTGAACTGAAGCGGGCATTTATTGGGTGCATCTGCTGCCCACCTGGTTACACCAACTCTAGCCCCCCTCCTTCCACCCACCTTCCAGCCAAGCCCCTGGGCGTCCTCGTGTGTGCCATCAAATCCTATGCTACTGCCCCTTAGCACCACCTGTGATCCTGCAGTCTGGCTGATCATTAATGGAGCAGTGCCCTGCTTATTTTACCCCCACAGTCCAGCTGAAGGCCTGCCCTGCTTGGATGACTCCCTTCTGTTTCTGTCCACGCTCCATGGGCAGTTATGATATTAGCTTGGCTTTCGGCAATGCTGGTTTCTCACTGTGAATCCATGGTGGTTGCTCAGTCTAGCACGTAAATGGCTTTGACCTCTCCTGATGACTCTTTTGTAACACTAATATCCAGACTGGAGAAGTCTCTGTTGTATTTGTAGCTGTTTAATCAAAGGAATTCTAGAGGGATTTTTTTTTTGTTGGCACATCATGAAAGACAATATCCCACCATCCCATTGTGGTTTATAACCATTCACAGCATTAGCGCCGAGCAGCTTTTGAAGCCTTAATCCTTCAACGAAGACTCTGTTCCCCCACGTTTGGTTTACTAGAGCAATACATCACCCACACGTAGCGCTGTCACACTAAGAGTTGCACGCTGCCACAAATAACTTAGTTACACATCATGGCACATATACAAGTTGTAGATCTTGTCCTTCTGCAAGTCCAAAATTTGCAAAGGTAGTAGTTCATAGTAATAGTTGTGGAGACTCATTCATGTCAGTTTTTAACTATGTAATGTTTACTGTAAGTTTGCATTAATGCATTTTGCTTACGTTTTTATTCAAAGTGACATTGTCAAGTTATGCATTTTAACTGGGAATCAAACCCATGACCTTGCCTTTGCTACTGCTGTGCTCTGCCAGTTCAGCTTCAGGAACAGAGCTACATTTAACTTTCATGATCAGATGGTAAAGCCTGTAACTGTAGCCGTCCCAAGGAGTTGTATAATTGGTCAGCAGTGTCGCCCATCTGTGGCAGGCAGCGCTTTAGAAAAGGCGAATGGAAAAGTGTGGCTAGACATGAGGAGGGGCGGGTGCCGCTGAGGGTACAGCTGAGAGATGCAATGGAAAAAGAGGGACAGAAGACCATAGAGAGCAAGTGACAGAAGGAGTGAGTGGGGGGCACAGTGATGGGGAGGTTGTGGGTGCCAAACCCCCCGAAGCACACGGGGCAGAATTTTTATTTCCCCCCCCTATTTTTTTAATCTGTGTTGAACTGTTCCTTTTGAATAAGCTTAACATGAATTAATTTATTTTATTCATTAATTATGAATGTATTTTTGGGCGAAAAATGCTAATTTTGTAGTGGTATCTGGCTGTAGATAGTGTAAACAGGTTCTAGCTGTTTGCTAGGAACTTTACGAAAGCCTGTTTTGTGCCAGAAAGCTAAGTAAATGTTTATCCCATTTATTTACATCCTGTCACAAGCTCCTCTTTATTTACACTATAACAGTTAAGAAATAGATGGTTTATTTTGGTGTTAAAGGTAAAGTGGATAATTTTGTTCACTCTTAAAATACTTTACCATGTGTTAGTTGAAAATGCAAAGACAACTGTAAGTGATTCACAGGTTGATTTTGATAGTGTAAACACTATGGGCTCTATAGCGCTATCAAAACATTGCTGTTTGTTGAAACATTACCTTTAAATGCTTTATACAAGTTTAATTTGCTTTGCCTAATTAAGAACAGTCTCTTGATGCAAACATACCAGATTAAAATATGAAGTTACATGAATATTGCATCAAAGAATAGCCTCTGATCTTCTCTCATGCTAATACAGGAGCAGACGTTTGGCCACTATAAAGGCAGCGCTGGAGGCTGCTTGCTAGCCGCAGGGCTGCAAACTGATTGGCTGTCTGTCGTGAAGGGGAGGTTTTCGAGCTTCTTGTGAGAAATGGCAGTAATCACCTGAAGCGTGTCTCTATACCTTGTGTATTTCTGCTGATCCAAGCACTCGTCTGACAGGGCGGTCGACCCAACTGGCTGATAAACTCCAGGCCAGCTGAGTTACAGCTAGAGGACAGACGGTTTCCAGAAGAGGGCTAGAAGTTATCAAGAAATATGGAGTGAGCAACGAGGAAAATATTTACTTCTGCTTGCTTCTATTTATTTCTCTGGTTTAATTCTATCTGTTACTTCCTTTCGGATCAATTGTTCCATTGTGTCTGTCTGCTGTACATTAATTTTGGTATCCACTTCCTCATTTCCATCTTACTTCCTGCTGTTGTTGTGTTATTCATGTGCATGCTAGACTCCTTCCTCCTCTTATCTACAGTACGTCTTGCTTTGGTGCGTTTGTGTCTTTGCTTTAAATGGCAACATTAGTTAGTCTAATTCTAAACAGGCTTTGAAACGCACATTATGGTAATGAGATGGTTTGTAGATGTCATTGCTGTATTATCTGTAATTAATTCTTTTTGTGTTGTGTTTCTCCGGTGTGTTCGATTACAGGACTAAAAATTCTTGATTCATCTGAGGAGATTTACAGATAAACGGTATTGATTTGTTTGCGCTAGTACTTATTGTTCCTCTGCTCTGGAAATCAAATAGCAAAACTTCAACTGATATTTTGGGGAATAGAGGTATGGGTAATGAGCTCATCGCTGTAATCGGATTACAGAGCTCTTGTAACCCTAACATCCCATTGGATTTTCCCTTTAACGATGGGCTGATTATCCCAATGATAAAGATCTGGTAATGCTAATCCCAGCTCTGAGACCGAACCGCGTCCAGACATGCAGTCACAATCTCCTGACAGGCCTCTCTTGGTTTTATTCACATTTTGGGGTGTTTGGGATAGTTATTTTTGGTGGAATTATCATAAATAGATTTTTCATCAGAGTTTTGCTAAGTGGAGGATCTCCTGTGACTGTCAGAGTCTTGGCATCCCGGTTCGCTCCAGCAGCTGCGCAGTTGGTTCCTCCTCTCCAGCTGGGAGTCTGAAACTGTGTTAAACTCTGTCTGAATTATGCTGTGAAACTTTTAGACGTCTTAAAGCGTATATGCTCAGATCAGGCTGCTGAGACATCTGTATTTTTTTCAGTGCGTGGGCAAAAAAGGCACCTGAAATATTGGATACGAAAATTATTGCGAATTTTAGTTTAATGCAGAAATGTACCTTTAACGCAAACAAACAGAAGCATACATTTATTTATCAGACGACTATGTTTGAGTGGGCTTAGGATTGTGCCCCTCTGGAGTCTTGACACCCCTGCCACCAATCAAACCCTAGTAATTCACCACTAACATAACCTACATTCAGTCCCATTCATTTCTCCTCCCCCACCTTTCCTTTCTCCTACATGTCTAAAGAGTTTACACAAGAATATGGTTTTGTCACATTGTCTGCTTTGTATAACGGTGTGTAATAGGTTTTTTTGATGATATTTTGGTTTGAGGTGGTAATCAAGTCAAAACATCTGCTGCCATTCTTAATTGTCGGGGGGCATGCGCCTGCTGTTTCACAAGCCCAGGCTTCCCTCTCTGACTCAGCACTGTGGTTAGCAGCGATGCCTCTCCAGTTGTCTCATTGGCATTAGCATTTTTCCGTTGAGGCTGACCAGTTGTCCTGTCTCAGTTCTACAAGCATCACTTTCCAGGGGGTTTTGTTAACAGAATACACACAGTTGTTACTCAGTTGAGGCTGGGGAAAGTCCCACTGAATTAATTCAGCGTGACCTCTTAGATCTTTCTGTCTTTGTGTGGCAACAAAGACAGCAGGCAGAGCTGACCGCACGGCTGTGTCAGGTTGCCCTCTGAGCCCGTACCGGCTGACACACACAAATAAAAGCTGTGTGCGCTCAAGGCGAGGATTGAGAGACTCATGGTCGTGTTTATAATTAGAGATTCTCTCGCCCTTCTTTTTTTTCCTGCGGTGTAGCGTTGAAATCAGAGCAGCTGTGGCCCCCGGGGTCAAGAACGGGCATATCAGGGTGTGGCTGTCAGTTGATGTGTGTGACATGTCTTTTGTTAATACAGAATGAGAACATCCAGAGAAATGTATCACCCCTGGATACACCTGGTATTAACATCTGTTTTCTGTGACACATCCAACCTCATGGAGAGGGGAGGGTCTCCGAATTAGTGTCATTTATCTTATATTGCATCTGATATTTAGAATGGCCATTTGTTATTTTATGATTTTATGAGTGTTGCACAGAACTTCTTCAAAATATGTCTTTTTATTTGACAGAATAGTTTATATTTTTAAAGATCACAGCTCCAAAAGTGTGAACATTTAGAATAATATTGATGGATTGTTGTTTACACCATAAAAAATTAGTATTCATGCCCATACTGTAACATTAGCACAAGGAAATGTTTAATTCTCTTTAAATGTAGTGCAATAACTGTGCACTCCACTTAAAGAAACATTTCACCATGCATGGGAAAATATGTAATGTTTCAGCGTTGCCCGTGGCCTCCGTGTGATCTAAAAAAATATATAATATTTATTAAAGTGTGTGTGCTTTCCTGTCAAGCATAGAAGCGAGAACATCAACTTTCATATTGCTATGAATATCACATAAAAATACCATTTAAAGCAGTAGAGTTGCTATGGACACCCTCCCCCAGCAGTGTTTTTGTGAAGGGTGATGTGCAGAGGATTAGCACTATAATTAGAATGCCATCAGCTGGGAGAAGCATGCTGGGTAAAAACGGCTGTGTAGGATTCAACTAAACTCACCTTCCAAACACCTTCCACCTCCCACAGCAGAGGTTATCTCACCCTACAACCCCCACACAAGCGAATGCATCCGAGAGACACGCTGTGCTAGTCAAACCCCTGGAGGCATATGTTACTCCAGTAACCTCTGCACATACTGCGCCCACAGCCAACTCCACCACAATGCTTCACTCTGTTCTTCTAAAACTCCCTTAAAAGGCTTTTGAGTTGGAAAGCAGCAATTTTCAGCAACCGAGCAACTGGAAGTCATTCATTTTCAATTAGAGCTGCTGATTTGTGGTGTCGGGCTGATTTGTGACTGTTGGCAATGTGACAACTGGAAAAGTTGAGCAGATGATGTGTCTCCATGTACACTTGGATACTACAGTCGAGTAGAAACCCCAGCTAGCAACCGACAGTGCAGCGACTTGGCAATCTCTTTAAACCACGTCAGTACAAACGGCTTTTTGGTCTCACCAACTGGCTGCTGTTGCTTAAAAGAGATCGTTAATTTATTTATTGCAACTTAGCCGAAGGTGGCGGAATTTGTTGATGTTTTCATAGACCTCCACAGAGGAAACCCCCCTCTAGCAACCTGGGGTTAAGTGTCTTGTGGGATTTGAGCCAACAACCTTTCTGTTACCTGCCCTGAGCCGTAGCCTCTTGTGCTCTTTTTGTTGCTACATGTTTACATACTGAATCAAACCTCTTTATGCCTGTTTTCAGCTTTATAACAATCATCACTCTCAAGCTGCAGGCTGATTGTTTAAGGGTAGTTATTATGTATGTATATAATCATTTGTCTCACTTCAAAGGAAGCATTTTTGCATAAAAGATGGTGTTTTTCATAAAAGATGGTAAGTTGCTCTGGGGTCATATTTTAACCCCACGGCTGGTTTCATCAGTTGATTAGTCTGAGTGGAGAATTCAAAGTGTTTTTGCACTAGAAACATTTTTGAACCATGTTCCGTTGTCTTTGATTTGGTCTTCAGATGCATCTCTGCAAGTAACTTCAAGTATGTGTGTTTCAGTTTGTTTAGTGTGTTACTGTTGCCTCCAAGTTTAATTTTACGTCAATTTTTTGCAACTAAGGCAGAAATAGATGGAAACTGATGAAATGGAGCAGGAGAGCAACACCACGTCATTTTAGCATTGTCAATACCAGTCAATGAGTTGAATATGACATTTAACTGCAACAATCTGTTTCAACTACCACATTCTCAGCTTCCTGCTTCCATATATGGGCTTCCCTTTGAATCTAATGAAAAATACAGCAGAAAGTGCCTCAAGACTTTTGATTGGATAAACAAAAGACACTCACCCCTCCATGCATTTTACATATCTCTGGGGTCTCACAGGAACAGGTATGATATTTCAGGACACGTAATTCAGTAATATCTGTCATGAAAATTAAAGATTTTCTGAGTGCCATTTCAGCTTCTGGCACAAGTCATGATGAGGAACAGTTTCATGTGTGATGTCTCTGAATTAGTTATAAGTTCACAGTAAGTCCATTTAAAGCCTGTCTTTGTATACAATACAGTTATTTAGTTATTTTAAACAACTGCTGACCTTGTAGTTCAGTTTATGCAGGTGAGTTTGATCTGTTACGAGTAATCACAAACTTCCAAAAAACTAAAATGGCGGCAGTTCAGCTGTCATCAGTGGCACACTATGTAGTGTACTTGTCTGTAATTCTATAATGCTTCACTACACAGATCAGTATAAAGATGTGCTCTGTCTCAGATAAGAGATGCAGTTGTGCAGTAGTTGGAAACAGATGGTCACACGTTGCAGAGTTTGATGGTGGCTACCAGATGCCGTATGCAGGCTGAGCTCGAGCTGTTTGGACCCCTGCAGGCGGCCTCTGTCTCTGGGGATACACAGGCCCATCTCAGCCTGGTGGCTGTAGCTTGTCTCCATCTGCACGCAGGTATAATGAGCACATATATCCACAGGGGCCCCTGCGTTTAGATGCAGCGACAATGTGCAGAGTCTCAGTTGTGTGGACACAAAATAGGAACAATCTCAAATTAGGAATTTGGGTAACAGCAAAGTGGTAATTTTGGAAACAGTCGCTTGTGTATGGATTGGTTGAGCAGGAGAGAGAGAGAGAGAGAGAACGAGAGAGAGAGTGCACACACACATGGTGATCTAAATCTTGAGGTTTATCTGATGGATCTGTAGATAAATGGAAATGAGAGTGCCGTGACTTTGCAGACGCTCTGTTGTTCGAATTAAAAATGGCCGTCACACTTTCTCTGACAGATCAAGCCTGGCCCATCCCTGCTGAGATGCTAACAGATATAGATGCAGGTGTAAGTGATATGACATGCTGGGGGCTGAGCTGATGTGAAGACTGTTTCCAAAAATTGAAATTTAATTATGAATTATAAGTTAGATGCTGGTCTTCAGCAGCCTGCCTCATTTTTGGCCAAGTTCTAGTAGTATCGCATGTGTACTTATGTGTACATGTCTTATGTCTATACAATATGTGCTACATATTTTAGTGCTTATTCGGGCATATAATGTGTGTGGTGTACTTTTGAGGTGTCTTGACAGTTATGATGCTGTTTTACAAGCATAGGCAGTAGAAGGCAAGGCAGCGCTCTAGCTTTTGGAACAAAGCCTCTGTGTATGTGCACGCAGTATCTCAGCATGCAGGTGTCTTAAAATGTGCCTTCTGTTTTTAGTACTTATTTGTAGTCATGCTCTGTCATTCTGCTAAGAAATCTTGCTGCTGGCCGCATTGGGGTCGTTAGCGATGGGCCAGGCAGCTCTTCTCCTCCTGCAGAGTCTTGCTCCGTTCCAAAACCTGGTGAGCTACTTTTCTGCCTGCTGACTGCATAGGCAGGAACCCTCTGAGGCATTAACCTTTTAGCTGTTTTCTGGGGTTCTCTGTACAAATGCCTTTAGAAATTAATCATATTTGTCCCCATGGAGCTCTAATATTGTGGTATAATCAATTTCAGATAAGCCAATCCCTAAATGTCAAGCAAACAGAAGTAATTGACTGCTTTACATGTCGACGATGTCTTCCTGTCTAAGCAGCCTGTTCTTAACCGAAATAAGCTGTGGAATAGATCTCAATGGTCTGAAATCAAAGGTCTAGCTCCATAAGACTTGCTGTCCAAGAAAAACTGTTAACCTTGGTTCACCATAGTCATAACTTTACCCAGAAGGTTTCTTTCTTAGAGGGGAAGGTCAGGCCCCTCACCCTAGATTGGAAACATTTGAGACTGGCTCACATTTACATTACTGCAGAACGTAAAACCAGTTGGCTATTGATTAGTTACTGTAGGCTGATTTAAGGGTGCTGACGTGGCCGATATGGTGATTGTGGGTGTGTGTCAAATCACTTTCGATGACTTTACAATACAGAATTAAGTTTTACTCTGTAACCATCAAACATGACAGTAGTTAGAAAAGAATAGCGATGAAAAGTAATGGGATAATTGGATGGTAAGAAATGAAAAAGGGGCAAGAGTGAAGTATGAAATGGAATTGAGCTTCAGGACTGATATAATAACAGAGAATAGATGAATCTGGCAGGTGCACAGAGAAAGGGTAACAACATAGACTTAGACTTCCTGCCAATATAGCAATTTCAATTTGATGAGCCCAGAAAGAGGGGAAAAAGGGAAACAAGTTTAAGAAAAGGTGACTTTCATATAGTTTCAGCATATAAAAAACTTCTACAATTGTTATTAGGCAAAAAAAACAATTACTAACCAAGAATGGTAATTCCATGGCAATATTTTGAAATAGATTGGTGTACAATGTATATAACATGTCATGTGAATATGGTATTAGTTTCAGCTATTTTGCTGTGCTTAGCTGATTTAAGTTTTGTTTTTCTTTTTTGCTGGTTTAGTTAGCATGACCTAGTGACAAATGCCTAAAACTTTTCTAAAATTTGCAAACCAGACTAGCCTGTCCAGAGACTGTTATCAGGACTCCTTTACACTAATAAATACCATAATAAAAAAAATCTCTTACTACAGTATTTGGTATTGTCCCTGTTCATAGTATGATTACTATGATTATGATAGTATGATTAGTATGGCTTTATGCACCCAAAAGCAGTTCAAAGAACCTTTTATCCTCAAAATGAAGCACCAGTTTTCCTTTCCATATCTCATCATCACGTGTCCCCATTTCGTCACCCTGCTAAGCATGAATCTGCTGAAGCTGAATCTGACCCTCTGACCCTGAGCGCCGCCCCATCATGCACTCTGAATTCTCTTGCTGCCAGGCTGCAGTGAACGGACAGCAGAGATAGTCGAGGGCAGATTACTCTCTGGCATATTGTGCTGGGGGAGTTGTATGTCTGATGGGGGTTACAGGTGGAGGCAGTGTCTGCTTAAACGACAGTCTCCATGCCCCAACCTCATAGAGTCTAATACTCTAAGTGTCTCACAGTTGGGGCTTCTAAAGACAGCAGGGCATACTCCTGTCTCTCTCCCTGTCATTATGAGTCTCTTGGCGGTGGAAAGCCTTTTAGCCTGTGCCATGTCTCTGTCAAGCTAAAGGTATTCGAGAAGGGTTTTTTCTTTCTCCCTGCTGAAAATATCAGTTGTTTGCAGTATAGGCTGCAAGAATATTGCTTTTGTTTATCTGAACTTTGCATAGTAGTGGAAAGTAGGGTAAAATGCATCACTGTTTTTGAGATGTAATACTCTTAATTAGGGTGGAAAATATTTCGTTACCTTAAATGGAGGACCTAGTCATATCTAGGGACCAGAATATGATTTGGAGACTTGGAAGTTGGCCTGTAAACACTCTATCAACCACCTCAATGCCCAGGCAGTGACCCAGAGCACCCTAGCAACCAAACAGTGTGCTAAAGACAACTCAGAAAATTATAGAATTGTAGCAGAAACTTTTGCACAGGGAAACACCACCTACCTGTTCTTAAGAAAATGAGAAACATTTTGGTTTATGTTGCTAATTGAAATAGTCATCCCGTGTGGGGGCGTGTGGGCTTTTTATTTTATCCACATGTTTTTTTGAGTGTGCACAACTTTCCCTAATACAAAGAGTTATTACCAACAATGTTTTTCATCTCTCTGTTGTCTTTCCTGACAAAGCTGAGCGGACCCTATGCTGTTGGGATTAGAGATGATTGGACACGGTGCAATTTTAGAACGAGTGTTTCTGGGTCTTCGCATGAAGATGTATACGTTTGTGCAAGAGAGAGAGAATCACTAGTGTGTGAACAATGCAGACTCTACAAACCACAGTGACCTTCTTATGAAACTGGATCTAATGAAGTGTGAATGGCAAAGCGTGATTTAGGGAGCTGTTGGTTTTCTGCATGGAAATACACACACACGTTGTGAAGATGCCACAGCATTGCTTTTTGCAATCAATTTTTTCTTGACATTTTGCTTACAAATGATTGCATGCTTTGTTTAACTGATCTCCTTGTAGTACTTAGTGTTAAAAGGGAAATGTTAAAGGAGGGCGGGCCAACAGGCCTGTAGATGTGAATGAGGACTGACAACTGCCCTGACAGCTCGGGTAGCATGGGGATGCTCTCTTTAAAGGCATGGCTAATAGTCTCTCATTATGAAGGCTCGTTTGAATTATAGATGAAGCCGGTAAAGCCTGTGTGCCCTTAACTACCCAAGTATCGATTCCCACTGCAGTGCCAAGCACCAGCACAATTAAGATAGTGCCAAATTAATGTGCCGTGATACCTGTCAAATATTCAATTTTCCATCTAGATATGCTTTATCCTTGTTCAATTTCTGATGGAGTAAATTACTGGAGCTGGATAGTATGTAGTTTTGTATAATATTTATTAATGTATCTTGTGTTATGTCACAATGGTAACTTGACATCACGCAAACAATCACAGGAACATTTCTGGATGTATCACTACTTGTAAAGCCATAAGGGACTGTAAAAAAGTGTTTCTTTAGATAGACGGAAAAGCGACGGCACAGAAACCAATAAAAAAGCCAAGCGTAAGGGGGAATGAAGTTAAACATCTGGTACCTGTCCACTGAGAGACACTTCCTGTGGAGCCTTCAGTTTTTATAAACTCACAACTAAAGGTTCAAACATTCATTCAGAACTTTTAGACAGTTTTTACATGCCTGTGAAACTATTCTCACGGTCCCTGTTCAAATGCAGCAGCAGTGCTCTCCAAAAGTTGAACACAAACACACAGACTCAGAGCTCACGGCGAGTAATTGAGTGACAAGATCAAAGAAATGGATTCTCTACTTTCTTATTATGTATGGCAGTCTTGAGAGATTAACTGAGAGTGCTACCATGAGTCTGCAAACTTCTCAGCTTTTTATCCAGACTGTAGGGTTTGTCCTCAAAGTTGACAGGAAACGCATCATCAGTGAGAAAAGGATGGTTCAGCATTGACTTTAAATGTTCTGTTTGTTCAAGTCAGCATGTAGTCTGTCTATGAAAAGCTTTATGAACTTTTAAGTTGAGCACATCTTTGAGCAAAAGTGCAACCAAAAGTCAACCTCAGATTGTGGTGCTTATGTCAGACACGTTTGATTCCTGCCTGCCGGTGTCCCATTATCTTAACCTCTTTATTCTCTCTCTCTAATAATTTATTCTTCCAGCAAAACCCTTTAAAGGCAGTTTAAGTCAGGTCACTCATTGGCCATCTTGATAACAACTCTGGGCAGCTGTTTTAACAGATACACCAGCCCAGTCCCTATCTCTTTGTGTAGAGAAAGACTGAAATCTCCAAAGCTGTTTGTCAACATTGTATTTCAATAACGTATTTCAAATTACCAATACAATCTGGCAACATAATCAATTTTGCTTCCACTCAAATCACATTAAGAAGCAGCAATTTTCAAGCTGGGTTAGATAAAGGTTATGCACGTGCCTAGATTAGGTGAAATTTCTGTATGTTGTATGTTATATGACTGCAGTAAAGACTCATGCAGATTTTAGCCACATGCATCTGGAAGCTCATGATTATGACCCATTGTATGCTGAAACCCATTTCCTGTGTGATCTGCACTTCCTCTTACATTAGTCCTCTGACCTCCTCCCACCAGCACACACATCATGCATTATCTATTCTTTCTCTACTCTGCTTCCATCCTTCTCGCTCTGGCCTTTGTTATTCCTCTTGTATCCACTCACCATCTCTGACTCATCATCGTTTCTGTGGCTGTAGCCTTTCTATTCATGTAATTTTAGATTGCATGTGCAAATGGAATTGTGTGTGTGTTTGTGTGTGTATGTGTGCGTGGCAGTTTGTTTGTGGACCTTATATTGTTGTTGACCTTATTTGGACCTTATATTGTTGTCTAAAATTTGTCTGAGATCTCAGGCTTAATGGTGATTACAGAGAATCTGATGTGAAAAAATATGTTAAACAGCATTTTTATAAGGATTAATTGAGGATGCTTTCAAGGTGCTTAACTAGTCGTCTAACCAACTAGTCAGTCAGTGAGGGTGATTTAACTAGACTCTTCTATACCTATGTTATCATATTTGTGGTGGCTGTGACGTAATCCATGTGCTTCAAGTATTTACAGTATGTTAATATCAGACACCTGCTTGTGAGCATCTGACGTTTTGAAAATATGCTTTTGAAATTGCTTTCAGCTTTTTTAATTTTCATGTCATTTCTCAGTAATAACACATTTCAGTTAACCTCGGTAACATTCGTGGTGAATGGCCCTCGATCCATCTCTCACAGATATCAAAGGCGATGCTTTTACTTCACGTCAGTTGCATGTGTTGTGAATGCCTGTTGTCTTGTATACACGTGTATCACAACACATTTACAAGAAAAGTCTCCTGCTTCCTGCGGCCAATTCGAAAGCCTGTCACTGAGGTGTTTTAGCCTTATTTACACTGATTCCTCTCACCAAAACCCAATTACTGCACTCTCATTGAGTTCATATTCTTTGACCTTTATCAGAGAGAGAAAATGAGAGTGAATCAGAAAGATTCCTGGAGGAGGATTCCTGGAGGAGAAACTAGCAGTATTCGTTTTTCATATCCCTATATTCAATGTTTGAAAATGCAATTAGATGAGCTAATTACCTTAGCAGGCTTTACAATGACTGCAGCCCTGATGGTCTCTAATTAGATTTGGAGTGGTGAGAAACCCCCGTAGAGTTCTCAGCCTACACTCCAAAACGGCAGAGAAAGTCTCAGTTCTTCTGACATGGGCGAAGTGTCTGCTGAGGCATATTATAACATTCCTCTTTCTTGTTTTGTGGCGTTTGGTTCTCCTCAGACGTCAGACCTTTATTGTTGCGCCTGTCACGTCTCATTTGCTCTGTGGTCCTGTCTCTCATCTGCATCAGTGTACACAAGCACAGTGTGCTGGTGGGTTACTGTGTCATCTGCCTGGGATCAAAGATGGAGTCAGCCTTAACAAATATGCTAGCTGTAAACAAGCTAACTTAAAAGCTCTGCTCATGCAAACAAGAGCTCAAAGTTTTGACTCTTCTTTTGTTGTATGTCTCCTAGTGTTGGAATCGTGTCAGAGCTCTTGGGGCACAAACACCTGCGAGTATACTATGAATGCAAACCCCTGGTTCTTACTCTGATGTCTTCTTGTCTCTCATATCACTCATGTTTTTCCCTGTGTTTTGCTTTGACTTCTGCGCTTTTAATTAGTCTTTCTTTGTGGCTGATTGTCTGTCTGTCTTAGAACCCACAACGCTGGTGTAGCAGATGCACTGAAGTAGCCTGATTCAACAATAAACCAATATAAAACATTCCCACCATGTACTGCCATGTTAAAACAGGCCAATAGGTAAGCTCAATAAATAAAATTGGTCTTTTCTTCTTGTTAGTTCCAAGGATGGGTGACTTTGTGTCTAACCATTAGCTAGTTGTTTAGTGAGCTTTATATTTATCTTTGAATTTTGTTACTAGTTTTGCTTTACTCAGTGTTTAGCTTTTAGACAGTTTGTACAGTGAAGCATTAAAAAGTTGCATTGTGAAATTAATCTTCTTTAAATCTGTTTGTTACACCCACACACATGTAGACGGGCATGTTTGCCCATTGTGGCACATCCTTACACTTGTTTTGAGTGTCCATTGTATGTGTATATCATTGTATATTGTATTATTGATCCGTATTATATTGGTCATTGGCCTCTGGCCCACTCTGCTCTCTGGATATCTGCATTGACAGCATTAAAAACCCTATATGTACATAGGCAGTGAGACAGTAGACTGTGCAAACAGTAACTCTGAAGAGAGCAGCTAACCTCACAGTCTTCTACAATCAACCTAGAGCTTTATTTCTGTACTAAGCCAATAGAAATGACATTTACCCTCTTTACAGTCTAAATAGAGTGGAGTTTATTTATATCTCTGGGAGACAGAGAGTGATTCAAGCTTGCCAAGAGGCTAAAAATGTAAAGTGAGTTATTCTGCACTCTTCATAGGTCTGTTGAGAATCATTAGATATTCTTAAAATGGTTCATGATTGAGTGTTTGAACCCTTGAATAAGCGGTAAGTGTCAATTCGAGTGGGTGTGTTTTTTTTCACCGCAGTGCTTGAGGTGGTACGTATCAATCTTATTGTGTGTCGCCACAGAGGGTGGGCTATTAAACTGATCTTCACGGAACCCCAACAGAACGTTCTCTTAATGTCCGGAATTTCAGCTCTCCTCTCTGGAGCACAGAGCTGAATGTTTAGCGCTTTTAAGATTGTGTTTGCGTCTTTGAGAAGAAGAGAAAGAAACGATAGCAGATCTCATTTGAGTCTGGCATACTGATGTCTTCCTCTGGGCAGGGTGGGTTTAACGACAGCATGGAAGCTCTTCCAAACGCTCCCAGCGCTCTATACTCGGAGCAGGCTTCCGGAAAGCCCTGTGTGATTGCACATAGATCACTGGATAGTGACTAATGACTGTAGTGGTTTGGGTTTTTTCAATTCCTGTTATGAATTGAGAGCTCTTGAGTTGTTTCATGTCATTCTCTGTTCCCTCTCAAGGCTGATTCTCTATGGCTTTGATTTCAAGATCACGATGCTGTGTGATCTTGCTTAGAATCAACTCATTGTGTGTGTGATAGTGTGTGTGTGTGTGTGTGTGTGTGTGTGATTGTGTGTGTGTGATAGTGTGTGTTCTGTAATGATAGTGTGTGGTTTTGATCATTATCTGTCGTGTCCTTAAGCTGTTGTTTGTTGTGGACCAATTAGGTACTATGCCATCTCTCTCTTTCTCTCTCTCTTTCTCTCTCTCTTTCTCTCTCTTTCTCTCTCTCAGTTTTCCTCCTACTTTTTTTTCTATTTTAGTGTAAATTTTATGTTTTTTTGGCATGAGAACATTTGTATTTCCAGCATGTTTGTGGCAAAATAATATTTTTAACAGTAATGCAAAATAAACATTTGTATATAAAATAAAACTAAGTGAAGTAACAGTTTAAAGTAAACTAAGAAAGTAGCAATTAACAAATTTTAAGGAAGAAATTAAAGTTGTAAAAGCAATTATGAAGACTGACAAATAAGACTAAATGAGTTGTAATAAGAATGTTTAGTGATGAAGACATGGGCAGTGTCCCTCTTTCTGTGGCTGACAGACACATCTTGTGTTGCTGTCACACAACAGTCCTTGAGCTGCTGTAATAGGACAGAAAGCTTTTAATTGTTTGGGACATTATCGGTGTTTGCTGTATCTGTTTAATTTTGTGGTAATTCTCCAGGATATCTGTATTTTGTGCATTCTGTCAAAAATATACAGCTCTGTCTGCATTTGCTTTGATTACTGTGTGAACACAGCCTTCCTCCTGTCTGCCTGTTTTTGTGCCGGCCCAGTATTTACATTGTCAAGATGTTTCTCAGTTGTGTTCTGTGGCTGTGTACAGATAACCAGACGCATTTTACTCTCTTATTGTGCTTAAGTTTCCCAAAAAGTATCATTAATGTGTGTTGTAATTTGATTTAATGAAATTAGTTGGACAGTAAATAATATATGTAAATAATAATAATAAATGTAAATAATATATATTTTTAATTTATTTATTATTTAAAAAAACAACCAATAAAGTGTGACATTCTGTAGCAGATCCAAAGTAATTTAGCATTCCTTAAGAAGTCTCCAGACCATCTAAGACAAGGGACTTATTTCTGTCTTTCTTTCTTTCTCTCACTCCAGACGTCTTTCAATCAGTGCATTGTGTGATATGTAAACCAATAATGACATCAGCAGAGCGGAAAAAAGAAAAGGACAGAGGCCCCTTACAATAGATTTATCACTCACTGTCTTCCATCTCCAGCTTCTGATCTTTTCGTTCTGTCCTGCCCTGTGTGTTTGTGGAAGAGAAAAGCCCACCATCATCCAACGAACCGCAGATGCTCATTTTCCTCCTGCCCTTCACATTTCTGTACTTTACGTGTTGTCATCCAAAATCATTTTAATTGAAACGTGCATTTAATGCGAAATCCTCATGTGAGTGTGTGTGAAAAGAGAGAGAAACTGTGGGGCAGCCAGGAAGGGTCGAGTAGACAAGGTTGAATTGATAGAGACTTTATAAATGAAAGCCTAGTGGCACAGTGTGCCGATGTCAGGGCGTCTGTCACAGCAGAGATAGCTTTAGAGTGAATAGAGATGCACCATTTTCCTACTTTCTGTTTCCACTGTTCTTTTGATGTGTCAGTAAAATGCAGCTCACCAGCCGAGTGTGAGGTGTGAAGTTGTTGCTCTGACGACCTCTTTAAATGTCCTCTGTCACTGTCTGTCTGCTCACCTCTCTCTCTTTTTCTCAATGTCACTTTCCTTCGGTCACACTTTGCCAATTATTTTGCTCTCAGCCGCTGTGTGATTGCACTTAAATCGTTGGCCAGAGTGAGGACTGACTTCACCCTTTGAAAGGCTGAATTTGAAAAAATTCGGAAGATAATGGAATGGAGTGATGCAGTGCTGGCGAAGAAATGAAAGGAGGAGAGACGTTTTGTTGACATACACAACAATATCTAGTGAGCTGCCTGGCTAGAGAGTTTTTTCTGACACAAAGATAGAATTGCATGTATCTTTTGCATCTGGGAATCCCAGAATGCATTGCAACAAGCTCAATGTAAAGTTAAGCAGTGAGAGAAATGTCATACTTTATTTGACAATTAAAAGTATTTATGAAAATCTTTTAATTAAGCACAGGTCTAATTAACAATGACGATTATACTCAATATTGATGCATTTTGCCATAATATGTTAACACCAGACTACTGGAATCCATTGATGATTCCACAATGATTCCATTTGTGTTACAGTTGCCTTAGAAGGAAGCTGCCTTAGAAGTCAGCTCACTGCGTTTCGGAACACTATACTCTCACAGAATTGTCTGCAATACACCATAGAGAAATACCCTCTTCAGAGCTTTTTTAACGTCCCTTTTAGACTGCATTTAAACAGCTTTCTCCTTGCTATGAAGTGTTTTCCTGGCTTTCATCCACTGTGTTATTTAGAAGAAGGAAGCTTTTGAGAAGGTGTTTCCTATATTCCTCATCCTCTCCTCTAATTGTTAAATGAATCCTTAACTTGTTTGCATTTGCATTAACTGCAGGATTATGTTAATTGTGAGGCTTCTCTTGGCAGAGCGGCTGTTTGATATTGTAATGGAGACGAGGTTAACAGAGAGTAGCTCATTTGCTGGAGCACCAGGAGGGATCAGCGCTCATTTCTTAGCTTTTGTCTTTACTGATGTGAATGGCAAATTGAATTGTGGTTATCGATAAGAGGATGCAAGTTACCCCAGGCTAATTCTCTCATGTTAACCTTTCATACCCACGCAGCTCGCTTTGCCAACGCTGGTGGGGTGCTGTGGGTTAGCACCTCACATGAGAGCTTCCTCATTACTGGCAACTTATATTCACACACAGCAAAGACACGTGTCTAAGCCCCATAAAGTACCTAAACTTCCTGCTTTAGTTTGTATAAAGGGCACTGAGAATCGAAAGCTTGTTTTTTGAGTTGATATCTAAAGGTAGCAATCCACTAGCTGACTTTACCACCCATAATCTTTTAAATCAAAGAGAATGGGGGGCGTTTTCTGTTACGCTGACGTCTTCGTTGGGATGGGCTTCATGGTCTTGGCAGTGACCGATGAGCTCTTTTTAACCTCCAAATTAGGATAAAGAACTAACAAGCTGAAGGATTGTGTTCTTCTTCAGAATACAGTTTATGTTGTTTGTTGTCATTGCGTTCGCCATGCAGGTTCTTATTTTAGCAAACTTCACATTGATTTGCTGCTAACACGAGATGTTGCAATATGTGACAGAATCAGTGAGAATGTCAGAGACAGTCATTTATTGGTTAATCCCGTTTCGTTTCCAAGCAGCAAGGTTGTCAGATTCAGCGGTTGGGGAAATTGCACCGCTCCTGACCTTTATCAAGTTGTTTCAAGTTGATAAGTGGGCAGCTGGTTTAAGAGGGAATCTTTGGGGCATCAGAGTTATACCATCTGCTCAAATTCTGAAAGTTTAACAAGCTTCAGCTGCACACTTTAGTGAAATTTGCTCTTCAAAATGTCTGGTAAGGAGATGGCAGAGACACAGGCCAGTGGTCTGAGAGTAGCCTGCATGGAGACTTCACACTAAGAGACTAAGAGTGTGGAATTGTCCCTTGCTCTGCAGGCTGTATCTCATCTTTTAAATAGAGTTCCTGGTATCACACCAGCATGTGTCTCCAGGCCATAATCCAGCCCAGATATGATAGTGACTGCAGAAGTTGCTTGGCATCAGGGCTGGCCAGTGTGACTGTATATAATTTGTGGCTGTAGTAAATGTGTTGGTGGAAGTTGTGCTATATTGTTAATACCACAGCCAAATAAAAAACTAAACCACAGTATAAGTACAATACTGTTTAAACTGTCACACATGCGTGGTTTCACTTTAGACAGCTTTGTTAATTATAAAAAGATTGATTTATTTTTGTTCTCATCACAAAACTTGTTGTTGATGCTGTGTAGGTTGTTTACAGTTGCCAACGCAGGTGTGCGTATATCGACTGTTTTACAACCAACCATATTTATTACACTAAGGTATTTGTTTAGTATTTTATTTTAACCAACACATTACATTAAGTGAAGCAGCTGTTTTGGAACTGATGCCAAACACCTATTTCCAATGAATACTCTTATCTTTGGGTTTGTGCCCAAGCTTTAAGTAAAAACAGAAAATTAATGTACCTTTCATTTGCAGTGCATTTAATTGGCTGGCATATGAAGAAATCATTTTTTGGTAGTCATGTAATATATAAAACATTTTTGGGTTGAATTTGCAGCTAAGAATAGCTGTGTTGTCATATAGTCAGTGACAATGATGTAGGTGATCATACTGCCCACCCCTACCTTACTTGTCCTTTAACATTTACTCTTATTCTATCATGATATGCAAAACTAAGTCCCATGTTTTGAGCTCAAGATTGCAATAGTGTTTGACAGTCATGTGGATAAGGAGTGAAATGTCTCAATCCCTCAATTTTATTCTCTGTCTTGGTCTGTTGGTGAACTGAATACTAATAGCTTGAGATTAGTGCTAGATTTAGACCTGATTTAGCAACTTAACTTGGAGAGCTTATATGAAGTAGTTGTTTGATGCCATCAATAGCTTTATGCCTTACAAGTTAGGGTTTTAATGTTGGCATGGAAACAGCTAGCTGTTTCCATGGGACCTTGTTGAGTAGTTGTTATGGTAACAAGCTTATTTCTGTAGAATATGATATCTAATATTTAAGTATCGATTCTCGTCCCTCTGGGAATGTGGGTTTTTTGTTTGTTTAGTATGGGTTTGTGTTAAGATGAAGTACGATTAGTGAATTTCCCTTGTTATCAAGATCATACTGTGTAATGATTATATTGAATCAGAGATGATTGTGGGGGTGTACGTGGTTCTACAGTAGTGACGATTGCCCCTCTGGTCCTTGCCTACATAAAAACACTCACACACTCCTCCACAGAAGTATCTCTGTATGTACGTGAGCTCTCTTTCACACTCCCACACTATTATTGTCTCTTCTAGACGCACAGGAACAATCAAGGACGCCCAACTAAAAACATCCCTCTGTTCTTATCCTTGTCATCTTTCTCTGCATCTTTCCCGCCTTCTCTCTCCTTCTCTGCCAAGACTCATGAGGTGGTAGGTCCTCCTGCTTGTTCATCAGGATGTGGGAGAAACAGTGGGCCCCCTAGTTAAAAAACCCAGCAAAGGACTGCCACCTCAGTCCCAGCCCTCCCCTTTTGCCTCATTTGACTTTTTCGTTTCATTATTCTGTCTTTGTGTCTAACATCTGTGATTCTTCAAAGCACTGCAGCAGTAACCTGCTGTTAAACAGTGCCTTCTTGCCTTGGCTTCCTTTATATCTTTCCATTGTTTCATTTGCATTGCTGTCTTCTGCCGTTCCCTCTCTGTGACTCTGTGATTTTTCTTTTCTCACGCAGGCTCCTATTTCATTAGTTTATATAAGCCTTATGCTTACCCCACAATGCCCGTGCTGTTTCATTAGCATTGCGTAGCTTTTACGGGGCCTCTCTGGCTCAGCAGTTATAATGTATGAGCAAACAGGAAGTGGAATAATTGAGCTCTCATCATGAGCGCATACGAGCGCCCCGATGTGCGAGCAGGTGAACCTTCCCTGCTGAAACCCAGAGGGTCAATTTTTAGATGTGCAATAATGCCAAAGTCGTGCGTGTGTGGGTACATTCACCTGAAGCTTGGGGTTACAGTTGGAATGGTTTCATTTATTCAGGGCCGTTGGCGTTGAAATGGAGACAGCTGATGTAAACGGATGCATAAAGTCTTTTCAGCTGTCCGTAAAAGCTGTACTTGAAAAGAGAGCTTGAGGGTCTGATATACAGTTTTATAGATATATAGATATTTAGAACTGAGAAAACATGCATTTGTAGCTGAAAGTAATACAGTTAACTAACATGTTAAACGAATATGCAATCTGTAGAGGTCTGCAGGCTCAAATCCCATATGCGCCTGCTTATGGTTTACAGATGGGTAATGTCACTTTAATCACTTGGTCTTGATTAGATATTCTTAAATTGGGTTGGTGTAATATAGTCATAAGCAACGTGTGTACTTCAGAAGACTGTATACCTCCTGCAGGCACCTCGAAAACCTTTTTACCAGTGGTGGCAAGCTGCGATGTGCAACACAAGAATTTCCTTAGCTGCTACCAGCACAGTCCCATTTTCATGCCCTTCTGATGGCCGTTTCCTGGGGACCCAGTTTAATTCAGAAGATATGCAATGTTGGATCTTGGTGGGGGTGACAAGGTGCAAGAAGCACCAGATGCACCTCACCACGGCCTGCTAGCAGAAGTTCATTCCCATGACACTTTGCCAATCATCAGCTTGGAACTGGGCCAGTGATTTAAGGGTTAGATGGATACAAATCGGGCAGATTTCCCATCATCCTTTGTAATATACTTCCAGTGCCATATAATATACTTACAGTTAGCATATACACTACTAGTCAAAAGTTTAGACTTATCTAGTATTTATTATTATCTCCTTCTAATTCCTTATTACTCTTTTTGCATTTTAAAATAATAGTAAAATCATCAAAATTATAAAATAATACAAATGAAAATATGGAATTCTGTAAAAAATTCTGTAAAAAAAGGTTAGCATGTTTTGCTAAAACATGCTAAACAAATCAACTGTCTTTTAGCTGCTTCTTGAAATCCCCTCAGTGTAGATTACAGCTCTGCACACTCTGGGCTTCCAACCAACTTCATGAGCTTCCACCTGGGATGTTTTTTAAATAGTACTGAAGGAGTTTCCAAGTATGCTGGGCACTTGTTGGCCGCTTTTCCCTCACTATCTGGTCCAACTTGTGCATAAAAAAATGACATTTTAGCGCTTTAATGAAATTCATAAGTAGGCACAATATTTGTCTACAAGACTAATTTTAAGCATTTAATAAACACCTTAGATGTAAAGGTTTTTAAGATCATGACAAACATAAATGCAGTCCAAACTATTGAATAATAGTGTTGAGTTTTGTATTATATGCTGATTATCTTCCATTTCAATAATTTTTCATCTCTCTACTGCAGTTAAGTAGAAGGATTTGTTGATCTTTAAATATTTGATGCAGTTAACTATAGCTAATTCATTCTGTTGTACTAAAGACATACTATAATTATTATTTTTTTCAAATAAATGTCATGGGGGGGTGAGAAATTCGAATCAGCGCTAGCTGCCAGTACCTATTTTAGGTAAATACTATTATATAAATTATAATAATATTATTGTTGTCTTAAAAGACCATTTCTTACAGAATAATGACATGTTTTTTCACAGCCTGTGTGATGTCAGAGATGTGATGTCAGAGATGTGATGTCAGAGATGTGATGTCAGAGATGTGATGTCAGAGATGTGATGTCAGAGATGTGATGTCAGAGATGTGATGTCAGAGATGTACTGAGCTGGAGAGCGGCACAGTATCACTGAGAATGTCTGAGTCTTCTGCATGCACAAGCAGGCCGTGTGTTTGCAATACATGCATCAGTGCCTCTTCAAAAACAATCTGATGAAAAAATAATTGACAGTACACAAATAAAGCAAAACAAATATTTTGAAATATGAGATCAAATGGCCTGTGAAACACTCATTTTTCTAAAGTAAAACTGTCTACACCAGTAGATAAAGTGTCAGAGTGAGACATGTTATATAATTTTAAATATATCTCTAAAATC
>JAZGTK010005217.1:7059-22879 GCA_036877625.1 Ambastaia sidthimunki
GATTTTAAATCAGTGCCACTTATATTTATTAATTAATATCTGTTAATAAGTTATTCGTATTATGTAGCTAGTAATAATGAGCAGTTTGTACATTCAGATTACTTGGAAAAAGTATTGTTATTTAGTTTTATAATTAAACTGTATAACTAGTCATTCCAGCATTACTTTGACTGCAGCATATATAATGAATAACGTACAGTCAGCTGGTTTCCATCACTAAATACACCCTGACAAGGTGATCAGGACCCCCAACATGAAGCAGAGATGTATCATATCACCTGAAGGAGATTATTTTGCAGTAATGACCAGCTGTACATTATCCTGATTATTTCAGTGGTATTTACCAAAGGAAAACCATACTTACATTAGAAAAATGCTTATACTGTATTATAATGTATACTTGCTATTGCTTGTGATTGTTGCTGTTGGTTTGCAAGCTGCAATAGTAGATCTGACTGACATTGATATAGATTTTAATATTTGCTTTAATATCTGTTTGGATGTCCTGTCATAGAGAATGTGGCTTTTTTAACAGTAGTGTAAACTGTAACACGGATGAAGACAGTGTCGGGGTTTGAGTGTTTTGTCAGCCAGTAAAATAATGTTTGATAAACATGATTGGTGGCTGCAATCTGCTCACTGCCTCACAATCATCACTGACTGTGTCAGCAGTTTAAGACTTAAGACACGTGTGTGATGTTTTATGTGTTGTTTTGTTGCTCGTTTACCGGGTGTTATTTTTATTTTCTGTTTTGTCTGACACCAAGAGTATTCTTTACAAATTACTGTCAAGGCAGACAAGCTTTTACTGTGAGCACGTCTATGGTGGCAAATCTAAAATGAACCTTAAGCTCACCTGTACAGGACTGTGTGTGTGTGTGTGTGTGTGTGTGTGTGTGTGGGGATCAGGATACCACAACAGGTAAATTTATGCCGCTTGTCTCCCATCCCGCCTCCTCAGCCAGGACCCTTACCGCAGCAAGCCCCTGACAGCCTGATAGTTTTGGAGTTTCTATTAGGCATATTGCATGGTTGAGGGCGTCTAAAGATTGGTTGCATTTTGTTCTGATGGCATTAGCGCTGCTCATATGGCCCATCAGCGCCTGACGGCTTGCTGTGGTGATCTATGAATCCCCCATCACACTCATATAAATCACGCACTAAAAGCATTTTCCCTTCCATATTCTCCACCTTCAAATTTATAATGTTGTAAAAAAAGAAAGAAAAAATTACTTGTGATGATTTCCTCACTCCTCCCCTTTTCCTTTCATGCTACCTTACAATAAAATCTTAATCTTTAGATCACTTTATACCATCCCCACCAATATATTAATAATTGATATTTTTAATCTTAATAGTGTTCTGGATTGTTTGTGAACACACAGTCTGGTGTGACCCTGAGGTGTTGGAAAGCATCCTAATTATGTCGCCGCGCTGCTTGACCACAAACAATTGGACGTACAGCCCGGCACCATTTATGTGTCTCGGTCGCTAAATGCAAATCATGAAGGCATTCAAGTGTGACGCCTTTCAAATCCCATCGCCGCTCCGTTCCGCCCTCTCATCTGAGTTCGCTCGCGTACCGGGCGTGAGCTCCAGTTTTGGTTGGCTTGTTTGCTATTACTGACAGTCTTGGAATTAGCAATCTTCCCACTTCAAAAGAAACGTCACTGCTGTTTATAAACAGTCTTTTTTGTACAAAGTATTGATCCTGAAAGCTGTGCATGTGTCTTAAACTAAGGGATTGTTGTTTTAACCTTTGTCTACTTTTAAGGGAGCATACTTGTTTAGTTATGGAGGTTGATGGCTGTAATTGGATTGACAATTGTGGGTTAATGGATTTCACCTTCAAGATATTCTATCTAGAGTAAGTTTACTGAGCATCAGTATTGAGAGAAGTTAGATGTGATGCTTTAATGCCTCAATTAAATTGGCAATTGTGTTATGCTTTACCGAAACCATTTAACATATTAAAGTCAATGCATGTTATTGTTGAAAAGGGTCTAGGGTCAATTTTTGTCTGCGGGATTCACCCACAATCCTGAGGATTATTGTGGATTACAAAAAAATTTCTCAATTTCTGGAAACCCAATCCAGCTTTTGTTTGAGAAAGAAATGATATGCAAATCCATGTTATGAAAAAGACTTGGCTTCTATGAATTGAGTCTTACTGTACAAATGTAGTACCCTTTTCAATTTGAGAGGTTTTGTTACAGAATTGATTTACAGAATTATTCTCCATTGCTTATTTTGCTTTTGTGACAACACAAAATTTGAAAACAATAAAGAATAGATTGACTTTGTTATACAGTTGAGAAGTTTCAGTTGAATTATTAAACATTCTAGTGCATTAAATTTTGTGTAGAATTTATTTAGAAAGATCAGGTTTTTCCATTTATATTGTACACTGTTGGAATGAAGATGATGATAGTGGACAGTTAGACATTACCACATGTGTTGGTGGCCTCGTGACCTTTGCCTATCTTTGATTGCTGCTCAGTTGGAAGAGAAACATGAGCTTTTTTTATACATGACATAAATGGTGCACCCTCAGCTTTGGACATATTGTGAGCCCTAAGATCAGGATGAGATTGGACCCCATGAGTTCTGGCGATTGCCCTCAGAGATTGACCAGACAAGGACATTCTTTGACCACCAGCACTAGGGTATGTTCTAGCATGCTGTGTTATCTTCACCAATCACCCTGAATACAAAGATTTATCAAAGGGGGTCTTGACTGGATGGCCTGACCCCTCTCTAAAGCTGGAGGGCAGTTACAGGATGGCTGCTGAGAGGCTAAAGAGCTGATTAACTTCCTCTGCAGGCAGGAAGTGCCCTGCAAAACAAAGAAAAGACACAACAGGAAGTCAGAGAAAAGTTCTGCCCTGAAGGAACCTAAGAAGAAAAAAGCATTTCTGATGTCATCAGATTACAAGAACTTTTCCCCTTAGACAAATTGGAAATATTATGAAAGTTAAAGGGTGAGTTGGCTTTAGAGACTCAGCTTTAAATATTGAGAGGTAGGACATTTAGGCACCAGATGTCAGGCTTCTAAAGTCAGTCTTGCAATATGGCAGCCAGCACACAGGTATGCAGGGGAGAATCACAGCCTCATCACCCATTATTTACTGCTATTAATCACAGTGTCACTCACATTGCATGATCAGGAAAAACAGGCTTTAATTAGCTGCACTGAAACCATGACAATGTCCATTGATGTTAGCTGGTATTCTTTTTTCTTTCAGTCATCTTTTAAGTGTTCCCTTGTGCAGTTTCAAAATGTGTCTAATTTTAAAAATTGTCTAATTCTTTTATATTTAAATTGTCAATTGTCTAATTCTTTATTACTGCAGTGTAAATTGTTTTATTTTAAATTGTTTTCAATTTATTCCATTATATTTGTAAGTACAGTACAAGCAGGTGTTGTGACATTTGAGTGCAGTATGCCAAGATGTGCATAGATCCGGTTTTTATGAACCTATGTGTTTTAATGACCCTATGTCTATTATCTCTGAAGGCATCTATACACTGATATCCCTACATGTTGACAAATCTGTACTAGTGGTAACTGAAAGTTTTTGAGCACTTAACAAAAATTAGACAGTTCTCCACACACACTGACAAACCGTACACAACTAGCCGCTGGTATCCAGTGATTTTTAATTACAGTGAGAAGAAAGCTGGCACCAGACAATGTGATATTTTAGAGTGTTCTACAGCAACAATAACGCATGCATAGGATGTTAGAAGGACAACTGTAAGAATTAGCCTGGGGAGGTTTGGCATTCTAGCGTAACTTGAGCTTTTAACAACTCATTTATTTTACTGATTTGCTGTAACTGATATGCAACTAACAACTGGACCATGAAAAGTCCTGCTGGTCCCAGCACAGTCAAGCCTCATTGACTCCACACACCTGACATATAGAATAGCAGATTTCTCTCACCTTAACCTGAGTGTACACTCAGAAGCACTTCACATCAGTGTTAGACCTTAACATAGATTTCTGTGCATTCAGCTAATCAGCAGTGCATTAACATTGTGTAGTTTTTGGTTAATGCAGGAAGGGGTTGACTTTAGCATATGGTTTGCATGTGAAAGTAGCTAAAGGGTTTGTACCCAAGGATTTATTTATGAAGAAATGAGTTGCAATCCCATAATTATGTAGCTCATAAAGAGCCCTCTTGGTGAGGTCAGAAACGGTAATGACATCACAGTGATTATGCATGTGGATGCTGCATAAAAACATCATGTCACATGAACATATGCTTTTCTTCATTTAGAGAGTAAATACGTTCAGTATTGTTGTTTAGATACATTGTAAGGGGACCTTAATCCAATTTTTCAAAATTGTTAAGGATTCTCAAACTAATTTTAAATATTAAAACTAATAGGGGTCTGAGTAATGCTAAAAGGATAAATGCACAATTTATTATAATAAGGATTCACTGAGGGTAGTTTAGCTTAGTTGAGATTAGCTTAAACGCCCTTGTTTAATGCTGTTGTTAGTAAAATGGGACATATAGGAAGCCTTTCATTTGTTAACCTGACTCTCCAAGTACTTCATTTATTCATTAGCAAAGGTACACGGGGTAAACCCCATGATTATTCATTAGTAAAGGTATGGGGTAAACGGCATGATTGCCTTTAATTACAGTGCCAACACAAACAGCACTGGATAAATGAATGAACAATTAAAGCAGGAGTCAATACCCAGTGACACAGGCCTCCAGCTCCAAGAGCCAATCTCATCCTGCTTAGCTTAGTTAACAGCCACACACTGCTGGTTCCTACCATCCTGTCCTCTCTCTCTTTTTCTCTCTCTCTGCCTTTTCTCTCTCACTCTCTTTTTTCCTGCCGTTAGTAATTGTCTACACAGCAGTGACAGATGTGTAATATCGCTGCCTCATAGGGAAAAAAATTCACAGTTTGTCCAGTGTGTCACTTTCCACTTTTTAGTGCTCCAAAGGTCCTGCCCCCATTATGGCTGATTTAAAAATGGAGAAAGCGCAAGAAGCAGATACCGGTAAGACCCGAGAGCGGTAGTTAGCGCAGAGCCCTAATCTGCATTCCGCCATTCACTTACAGCAAAGAAATTGTGGCGGGCCCCTCCGGCGGAGGAGATGAGTAGGGAAATGACAGAGCCTTGATTTGTTGAGAGAGAGAATAAATGGGTTTTTCTAAAGCTGAGGAAATATCGCCATTACCAGCCAATTTATGTCTTTTTATCTGTTCTTCAAACATGTCACTTTTGGTACTCTGGCATGGTAATTGCATGGCATCCAAACGAAGAGTGGGGGGTGGGCAGCATAGCGAGAGAGGGGGGGAGTTCAGATGGGCTCTAATCCTGATAAATACCCATTTATGATACCCTCGGCTGATAGACTCATTTTAATTTTGAGTAGCCACACTCTGAGTAAATAGGATACAGAATTGGATTCCAGAGATTATTATTATCTTAAAACCAAATCACAATTTGCTTATTTATTGCCCTTTGTCTGATTATGTGAAGCCAAAGGGTCATTCTTATTGGCTGAAAAAACAACTCTCAACAAGAAATCGCAAAGCTCCTCGTGCTCAAGGTGGTCAAATGTGTTGATGGTGCATTTTTATCTCCCTGATGCTTTTGGCTTATAATTGCCATAAAGGGATAGTTCACCCAAAACTGAAAAAGTTTTGTCAAAAATTGTGTCATTTACAGACCCTCACGCCATTGCAAACCTGTTATGACATGAAAAGTTTCAACATAAAATTATATAATTGTATAATGTTCAAGGTAATCTTTTACACACTGCAAGTGAATAGAAACCGGAATAGTGGAATAGTGTTTGGAAAAGATGCGTAAATGATGACAGAATATTCATTTTGGGTAAACTGTCCCTTTAATTTTACAAATATTTCTCAAGCATATTAGGATAATGAGTTGTGCTAAAGGAGCTAATAATCTGTAATAGTATTTACAGTCTCCCTGTGCATCGATTGAACAGCACATGAGTTCATGCCCTTGGCAGAAGCTCTTATTGATGTCCCAGTTTGTCTTGGGGTTGAATGCTCTGTAACATGTTATAGATAAAACTCAAATGCTGAGGGCAGTGCATTAACATGAGGTTATAGTTTCAAATTGCACTGTCATGATATGGAATGATACAAAGGACAAAGACACGCTCTTGAGACATGTTTAGCTCATCAGTTACGAGCTGCCACATGCTTTAAAGCTTCGCTGAGACATGTAATGTATTACAGACTTCAGTGTCCTGTTCCAAAAACTAGTAAGCTCCCTTGCTGCCTGCATAGACAGCTGCAAAATCAGCAGCCTAACCATTATGGAACTTCATAACTGATTTGGAATCCCCTACAAAGGCTTTGCTTACTTTGTGTCATACTAATAGTGTACTGATAATTAACATTACTGTTTTCCACCAAGTTTGGCACAATGCATTATGGGATTGTTTGTATTGCAAAGTATACTGATTTAATGCTCCCTTAGAACGTGACCAAAACAAGTTGTCTTAGAAGGTAGCATAATTAAAATGCCCATCTTATTTAAATTCTGGTTTGTTCCTCATACAAGCTATTATATGACTTCAGAAGATTTGGAAATATAGTGCATGAACTGTGTGGACCACTTTTATGAGTTTTTTTGTGGTGCTTTTTTGTCATTTTGGGCCCCGCTTTTCTTTCACTTTCATTATATGGAAAAGATCTTTTAAGATTGTGAAAACATGTGGAATTCACTTTACATTCTGTTGGGTATTGAAGTCTGATCCATAAGGAGCTTGGCGGAGGGGTGCTTGAAGGTCACAGTGAGGGTATTTTAGAATTCTATACTTTCTCAAAGAAGAAAAAACACAGTGGATTTATCTCTTGAATTGTGTGAATTGTGCCAGCCAGAACTCTTTGTTGGATTGAGATCGAGTTCTTTGCTAATGTGCCTTTTGTCTTACAGCTCCGTCAGCTCTCATTTGCATTCGATGGGGATATTACAAGTGCACAACAGCTCGATTCATCATTTCCCAGAAAGCTCGTGTTCCAAAAGTCACAGACGAATATTAAGTGCTGATGGCCTTGCGATGAATTTCATTTTAGCCCCAGCAAAGACAATTTCACCCTTTTCCTGTGTTCGGCTGAGCTTAGAAGAGCAGACCTTTCTAAGGAGCTAAATGTGATTGGTGCTCTTACATTGAATCCACTGTGAGCACATTCGGAGAGAAACAATGCTTCTATGTTAGTGACCTAGTGAGATTAGTGAAAGTTTAACTGAACAGAGCCTCAGTAAAACGTCTCTCCACTCCCAAATCCTGTTAGCGGTCTCGTATTCATCACGCCCGCATATTGCCTACAGACCGCACTATTCAAACATGAACATTGGAAATTAATTTGAACCATTAGCTCAAAGTTGTAAGTGTTTAAACTATTAAACTCCTTGTGTGCAAGCATTGTGGGTAAGCTTCAGTCAGTCAAAAGGTAGATATTTTCCTTTTTCCCCTCCTTTTTTAATTTTAAATGTTTAACATCATTAATTAGAGTCATTGTAATGAAGAAGTGATCTTTTGTCACTCACTTCTGTTGTCTGGCATGTTAATGAGATCGGCTGGCGTGTTGTAGGCTAAGTGGATGCTGGGCTGAGTGCAGAAAATGATGCTTGACATTGAACAGGATTAGATTCCAAATCTTCTGCGTTTTTTGCAGTGACAGAGCAATTAATTCAACATCTACCATTAAACCTACCTCACCTCAGCAGGCCTGCAACTAAGACAACTGTTGTCTGTGATGCAATGCAATTTTCATCCATCAAAAACTAATGACACAACCTGAGTGGGAATATTTTGTTGTAGCTTTGGTGTGTAACCAGCTGGCCAGCCAAATCGCACAAACTTTTAGACTAAATCGATTAGCGTTTTGAGCTTTGTTATTGTTGCAGACTCCGTGTGGTTCTGCAGGCAGCTCTTCTCAGCATGCGCATATTCGCATCTGTTAATTGTGTGCGTGTCAAGGTTGCGCCTCTGCAAGCGAGTGTGTAGACAGCGAGAGGGGGCTACTCACAACCATACGCACTCCTCATGCTCCATTTAAGACGATGATTATTTGCTTTGTTCTCCTGTCCGTAAATTATCATTATTCTTTTGACAGCTTGTCTGCAGCGGAGCCCAGTGTGTGAAGCAAAGTGTTTTTAGAGCATTCGGCCTTCAAGTTGTTTGTGTTTCAGTGTTTGTGTGTATGTGCGTCTCTCTCATGTGTTTATTCACAGCAATATGGCCTGAGCACTCCTGACAAGACCATTGATTCAATACCGTGAAACAAACAAATCAAAAATAGCACACGGAAAACAACCAATATGTGATTTCACTCACTGTTCATTCTTTCTGACAGATTTTCTCGTCTTATTATTTCCCCACAAAGTGCTTCACCTGTCAGCGGTTTCAAAAAGATAAATTATTTTAAAGAAACAGTACGCCCAAAACCTAAACTTCTGTTCTGGTAAGTAATGCATTTTAATAATATCATATGTGATGTGTGTATTAAGACCTGTAAAGCCAGAAAATAAAAAAGTACAGTTTTCAGTGTCAATATAAGCTTTGTTCTTTGATGTTTAAAAGATGCTCTCAAAGTCCCCTATGTTCAGCTTCCACTGTCACTTCTATGCTGAGACCCAGCAAGCTGGCAGCAGCTGACCCTGAGGTGCTGGGAATTATGGGTAGTGGGATTACTTATGATGGTGTAGTCTTGGGTTTCCTCTGAGAAGCTGGCTGGGATGAGCAGATGGCAGTGGCCTGGCAGTCACAGCATGAGGTGAGATATCTCTTACACATGCCAATAAACTCTTCAGATTTTCTGTGAGTGTGTATGTCTGCTATCGAGGCAACGTAATCACAGATTCATGTTGCGCAGACATGTGACAGCTGTGTGTCAAGGCTTTTCCTCTTGTCTGAAATTTTCAGTAGTCCAAATATCCTAGTACTTATATTTTGTACTTTAAATGTTATAAATATATTTTATCAATATTTACACCAGCATGAAATCACACAACAATGAAATTGAGCTTCAAAAAATCAGTAGCCTCAACATGTTAATTAACTTAATTAATGGTAAAAACTTGTACAACCAACATATTGATGATGTATAAATTAAAGCACCGATGACTTGTTTACTTAATTAGTAGATTGATAATCCTTTAACTTAAGCCCAGAGAGGAGGAGCAATTGATTGTCTTTTAGTTGTATATAGATCTCCGTTTGGCCAAAAAATCATTAAGCAATCCTTGTTTGTATTCTTCTGTGCCTCCAAGCTTTAATTTCATCTCTGATGTAACGTCTGATGCTTTGAGCTCTTTATTTATTTCATTTTTTTATAGACAAACAAAGATGGTTCATCCTGTAGGTTGAGATAATAAACCAGCTAGCACGTCTCGGGCCTGTTATTCAACCTGCTTTGCTCGATGGAGGGTGATATTTATGACAGGGATGTTGGGAACGAAAGCCTTTTACATTTTAATGAGCGCTAAATAGGAGCGGAGAAATATTGTTCATTAGGTGTAATCTGCGGGATTGCTTGAGTGAACTTCCTCATGAGGGTGTTTAAACGCCTCGCTCAAGTAGAGCAGTTTGTATGGTAATTAAGATGCCGTTGAGCAGTCAACATCTGTGTTGTATTTCGAGGCCTCTGATTGCATTGTGTGTATGACAGACTGTGCTGAAATAAGGAGCGTTCGTCCTCGTGTGTACAAAATCAAGTGTGCTTTTATCCCAATGTCTAGCTCTGTGTTCTTTCTTTCCTGCACACACTTCTGCACAAACACACCCTGGACCTCTCAAGTCGTAAGAAGGTTTTTCCCTTCTGGAGCACATTAGAAAAAATTACGGCGCTGACGTTTCTTCATTAATCACTGCGACCGGCGATGGCAGCGAGCGGCGCGGAGGCTTGGCAGAAGCGGGGGTCCCCGCCGTGTTGGCAGTCGCGCCCCAGACGCCAGCCTCTCAATGCCACAGCTGTTGCTGCCATCAGCCTCGCGAACATATGACACCCACCCCGGATCGGCCCTGTCCACACCAGCTTCCTGTGCATCCCAGAAGAGCCAAGGCGTGCTGCTGATCTGGTGCGGCCTGTGTGTGGAGCTGGATGGATGAAAGGATGTGAATGGCCTGGATGGATGGATTAGAAGATATGGTGTTCCTCATGGCAGATGCAGGAACTTTCCTGCTATAGAGGGTACCAAAGTCTGAGAGGTGGTAAGGAATTGAAGAGTTTTGTAATAATTTATTGATGTTTGATTGGTCATGATGTTTTACTTCAGCGTTTAGACAATGTTGTCTATGCCATTTCTGGTTATCTCCTGGCTATGTAGTTAGTGTTGCCCACTTTAATGCTAGGTTGGGGCAAGTTGTCCTACATTTTAGATGTTATAAATTTATACAATTTATTACAGTACTTGTTAGCCAAAACAATGGTTTGATATTGTTTCATGAATTATTTAAATTCTTTCACCGATTTCACTGAAAAGCCTTAATTGGCTGTTTAATGACAGGTTTTACTGACAACATGCCCTGCAATATGACTTGGATGTGGTTGCTTCCAATCAGAAGTGTGTAAACATCTGGTTCTGTGCATGTGTATGTAAGTCGTGTGTTTTTCTGTGTGTATGTTGGGTGTATTTGTGTGCAGGAGTGTACGTAGGAGTCATGCATGTCACAGGCTAGAGGCTGAGGTCCTCATACCACCACCATCTCCATGTCCTGCCATATGGTGGAGACCACTGGGATTACATCCGGAATCAGGCCAGACTGCTCTCCAAAGGAACACCCCCCCATTTCTTTTCTTATTCTTACTCACACACACACGCGCACACACACACACATCTATATGTGAGAGGCCAGACCTCCATCCTTGGAGTGGTAAAAGTAGGACAGGTTGAAGGAGTGGGGTGAGCACAGACCCAGATGTGACACGCTCACACACACCAGACATCCACCCCATCTTATCCTTATGACACCCACAGCTGATTTATCCCCCCAAGCATCTCCTTATGACCACTTTACAACAATTTCTTCCCTGCCCTCGCACACCTGCCTCTCCCAGCACACCCGCCTCCTACTTACAGTCTATACTTAGCTATTCTGCATTCCGTGGCTTTACATCATTTATTAAAGTTGTGTTTCAGCCCGTTTGTTGCATTATGTTGTTTATATGTGTATGTGTGTGTGATCTTGTGAGTGGTTAGTCACAGGCTGTTACATCATAGTTTTAGAGTTCCGCACATATTTTGTTTATTGGAGGGGCAGGTCAAGGAGGAAAATTTTATTGCTCAGAAGTTTTTTTTAATAGCTTAGGAGACTTCACACAGTTTCATAACACAGATCAAGTGATCAGTTGAAAATCTATTTTATGGCTAAGCTTACCCTTGGCCTAATAAAGTTGTTTAATTTGAAAATCAGCCATATCTCAGATGTTTCTCTAAAAGTGCTTTAGTATACATTGTAGACACAGTTATTAAAGAAATTAATAATTATTTTGGATTACATCCAAAGTTCATAAACTGTAGTTTGATTTTAAAGGAATCTAAATTGAAATGCTAAGCTCATTAACATTTCTGATATTTAACTGTAGACTATTGCTAAACTTAAGCATAGTTTATATATAACATATAAATATACAAATTTGGTTTTCACACTTAGTGGAAACATAGTTAACTGTGTTTGCCTTAAGTGTCCAAAATTGTTTTAGGGACCTCTGTACACTATTTCATAAATACGCCATTATAAATATTTTCCACTACCTCAATCAAAAGACATAACAGTGATTTGGGAAACCCCCATCTATCTGTCATCGTATCACTGCTTTGTTTCAGGGTGTGGGCTCTGTTGTGTTGTGGGGAGGGTTTTTGACTTTGTCTTTGGATCTCAGCTGTTTCCAACACGCCTGTCCTATCAGTCACAACGTCACCGCACTTTCTCCTCCTGGCATTGGTCCGGCCTGTGCCAGGTGTCCCTGATGGCACTGACATGACCACTAATGTGCTGCCAGATTTTTTTGCCCACCCCTGCAGCTCAGTTTGGGGGTAATTTTCCTGGTGCTGCAGTGCATCGTCCATCTTCCTCCGCCCAGTGTGTGACTTTACTGTGCGTGTGTGTGTGTGTGTGTGTGTGTGAATGCACATGTGCACAACCACCCTCACACGCATTCTCGTCACTCCTCCACCATTACAATTGCTAATATGGCTAAATAATTATAAGTTGACCTGCAAACTTGGACCCGATTGGTCCCCATTTAAATTGAATAAACTTTCAGTCCAATTTAATCATTCATATTTACACATTTGGTGGACGCTTTTATCCAAATCGTCTTACAGTGCATTCAAACTGTACATTTGATCAGTATGTATGTTTCCTGGGAATCTAATGCAATGCTCTACCAGCTGAGCTACAGAAACACTATTAATACTTACAGTTACCTACAAATGGTGCAACATCCTAAGCTCTGTTTTACCACCTTTAAATTTTTCCACTGCATTTCCAAAGAATTCCTCAAATTTCCCTCAAAAAACAGTTTAAAAAACATAAGTCAGCGTATTCCATTGGACCTGATTATAACGCAGCACAGCTACATAAAGCAGTGAATGAAATACAATTACTGTAGCAGTTGGTGAGAATGACTGCCTGTGTAAATTTAAACAGTAACTGAATATATGACAGTAATTCTAAATTAAAGAGAAGGGGACTGTGTTGTTCCTCTGCGTTGCTGGGAGCGCCCAGTTAGCACAAAATGCTCTCTGAATATTCAAACGAGCTTGTTTGTGATGTCTGCTGCGTGTTTGAGATGTTAACGTCCCTCAGCCGAGCTGCAGTTATCATTCCGAATGCTCGTCACATGGAATACAACGGGATATAAACGAGAACACACGCACAATTCTCACTCGCTCTCTCTGCTGTGTTTGTCACCAGATACCACCATTACTGTTAACTACGCTATTAAATCTGGTTCCTACGCCGCGTTTCTCCGATTTTTGCGTGGCGTTCTGGGACTCGTAAAGCTGCAGCAGATGTTAACAGTTCGCACATTTAAAGATTAGCAGGTTTCAAACAAGCAGTAAAGCTGCAAGGGGAGAAGTGATATTAATGTAGTGGTTTTATGTTGCGACGCAGCTCACTGGGAGATGACAAAACATGAGCCGCTGTGAGAGGCAGGGGTCCGGGAACACGCTGTGTGGTCAGTCATGAACGCACACCTCTGGAGAGGAAGTGAGAGAGATTTAGGGTGGAATGATGGTGACACCAGACTGGTAGATTTGGTGACCATATTTTGGAAATAACAAATCTGTGAAAAACCTCCTTTTGGGGGCATCCTCATTTTTAAAAGTGCTATAAAAATTTAGTAAATACGTTTTTTTAAATAGTAAAAATGCAGAAATGTTTATGTTATGGTTGCGTTAGAGTGTGGGTTAGGTTATGTTGTTTATAACTAGCTGTGTATAAAATAATAGAAGTCTATGGAATGTCCCCGTGTAGATAGGTAAGTAAACGTGTGTGCACTTGTATGCTGGGATTGTGGTGTTACAGTACATAAATCAATAGAATTTAGATGCTTTTTCTTAGTTGAATATTTATGCAGCTGGAAATAGCAGGAGAGTGGATGGTGCTGGTGTGGATAGCCTCTCCTCCTTGAACCTGGGACTCCTTTAATTACTCCTGACCCCTTGTGTGGAATGTGTTGGATTGAAGATCACAAATCACATGCTGCTATATTGTTATGTCTGACAGGATACAGTGACCGCAGTTATGATTTAATGCAGGAGATGGAGACCCAGAGAGACAAGCACCATGCTTGAGCACAAACAGTAAGTTACTTTATTTTAAGGTGGTGATATTGGCAAAGATGGTGATGAGCATATATTGCACATATAGATTTAAGACATTTAACATGTAATTGTCAAGCTGAATCATAAATCATTTCATATTTGCTAACCTCTATGTCATGGGAAATAGAGAAATAGAAATAGGGAAATAGAAATTTTATCACTTTCAGCCTGTACTTTTAAAAAAAGCCATCACATACAGATGTGGCCATTTAAAAACATACATAAAACATACATACATAAAAAATACATGTATTTACCTACAGCGTTGTGAAATGTCACACATCATTACAAAATGTGCTTCGAAAAGATAGTGTGTTACTATTATTGATACCTTGTTAACTTGTAGGGTCATACTAGTTACTTTTTGTCAAGTGATTTGTCACTGTACATTTAAACCAAGAAACAAGCATCTGCCCCTGGACAAGGCCTAGTTACAACCCCTCTGCCGGCTGCCAACATTTATACACTATTTCTTAATATTCACTATAAATCACTATGTCGTTTATACATACATTTTTATTCAGGACAATACCGATTTAAATAGAAGAGTTTTATGAATAAACAGTGTACAGTATGCATGCCCTCTACACCTCACACCTGACATCGCTATAATTCAAAGTGGGTGTTTGAGGGTCTTGAGTTATAGTGGTGACTTGGTGTGTGGTGTGTTGAAATAGCCTTTGCTACTTGTCCTTGTTCAGACAGCATTAAACTTTGCTTGCTGTTTTTACTCTGTGTCAGAAAAGTTTTCAGAACTTTTCCCTGTAATTTGACTTTTGCATTGTAACTCAGGGGTGGATAATTTCCTGTAACTAACACTTTTTAGACCTGTAGAAAATGTGACTGGTGCTTCCATGTGCATGAGTTTCTCATGTGCAGTTTCTGAGGTTGTTAGTGTTTATTAGCACATTGATATGTGATTTGTTCTGGTTGTTGGGTGGATGCTGGAACATGGCTAGAAAACTGCTATTGTTACTGATAAGTAGCTGCAAAGATGTTCCAGGTGGTTTAGAGGCATTTGTTTGCTGGACCAACTCAAGATCCCCCCTCAATCTCTATTATATTTTAGTTATACACAGCTTTTGTCCTTCTTTCAATATACCTGTAAGTCCATTTTTCTTAAGTCCAATAGTTCCTTAGTAAAGCAATAGCATCTCCCAAGCAACACAGGTGTAATTCCTGTTTGTAGCACAGATGATATGGGGCAAGAGACACAATTAAATAAATACTTACTCCTAGTGGCTTGTTTAGATCTCTAACCTTAACTATGAGTAATGTTACTAGTAATGGTTGACTAAGAAATCGCCACTAATTATTGAGAATTCCACAGTAGATCAATGAAGTACGAAAAGTCTTTGTTTTAAGCATTGATGTTGTTATGTGCATAAAATAATGAGTATTGTATTTAGTATTTCGTGAGATTATTTTAAAAGTCTGCCACTGTACAAGAATTAAATTGTAAAATAATTAGATTTTCATATGAGTATATGCAGTAATTTCTCTCTCTTTTTTGCCCTCTCTTTTATGTGGTCAGTTCACAATCTCTCCCTCAGGCCTAGAGATCTGAGCAGAGGGCATCATCTCACCTTGACCTGCAGCTGAGGTGACCAGGCAGGCAAAAAACTCCACAGAATTAAAAATAGGCTGCGGCCTGGCTGTCGCGCACTTCCTGTTGCCTCTGTGTGGCCGCGGGGTCTCGCTGGCTCCTCCAGCTTTGTCTTTCACATGAGATTTGAGGAGGCTGGGGTCCTGGTGTCTGGCCTCCGGTAGGCAGCGCTGCTTGCAGGCCGATTGCAGGGTGTGCGATTCTGCAGCGAGATGAGGGGGAGAAGCCCGGAGACATCAACACCAATTGGCACTAATTAGGAGGCCTAGACTTGCTGGGGATTCAGCTATGTCCGTGTCAGGAATACTGATGGCAACTGAGTGCTGGGACACTGCTGCTGTCACCACTAAACACACACACACACA